>PVLC010029642.1:0-20054 GCA_004027655.1 Graphiurus murinus
CCAAGAAGGATATAAAGGAATGAGAAATAAGTTCAAGATGATTTTCCAGTTTGTAAGTCATATGTCTTATGCAAGCTTAGAAAATTTTACCTAACTATAATGTTCCAGGAAATAAATATTCAGTTTAATATCATTATCTGGAAAACAGCATTCATTTGTTATGTTATACAAAGAAAAAAACTTTTTAAAAAACTCCAGAAAATCTTTCAAAAAATATAAAAGTACTATTATATGAAATGTATTTGCAAATTACCTGAATAATTCTGTATGTTGACATTCTTCTGATGTGACAAACTGCAAATTGCCTATCGGAGTTTTCTTTCATGTGACATTGATGTATTTCAAAAGTGAAGGAATATTTTTTTGTTATATAAATTGTACAATCAATGAAAATCTACATCATTTCCACATATTTATGTATTTTAAATATTCTATAAGAGAAAGACCTTGCCATTATTATAAACTTTCCAGCATGTCTTTAGGTCAGAATTGTACTTTTTACTATTTTTGTCGATAATTGGGGGTCAATTTTATTTAAATATTAGATGCGGAGATGAACCTCAATTCAATTTTCTTACAGAAGTTAGAAATCAGACAATAGGTCTCCTGAATAAAAGACCAATACATGTTTTATTTTTGTAGGCTCATTACAATTATATATCATAATGTATAAAGTGATAGCAACATACACATATACACATACATACATATACACACACATAAAAAAGTTTCATTGTATCCATTACCTTAATTAATTAATTTATTTATTTATTTTTTTATTATTCATACATTGTAAGCAGACATCTTTGTTAGGTACAAATTGAAAACGACATATGTGCCCACTTTTCTCATTTGACCCCTTCCCCCAATTCCCACCCCGCTCCCTCGCCCTCCCTCCCTCTCAGGATAAATTTAGTGAGTAACCTTGATGCATTAGGGTGTCCTCCCCCCCCGTCAATCCCTTTCGGTTAAATCAACTTCTTTGTTTATCAAGGGTCTCTTCTTTTTCATCTGGAGACCCTCTTATGCCCCATCTTCTCCCTTGCATCCGCATATTAGGGAGAACATATGCTTCCTTACTCTTTGTGACTTGCTAATCTCACTTAACATAATGTTTTCCAGTTGCATCCATTTCCCTGCAAATAACATGATTTAGAAGTAAAAACTATACTAAGAATAAGCAAGGAATGAGTAATATTTTAAGTAAATATTATTTGCTTATGTACATAGGATATAATTAGAAAAGTAATATATCTAAAATGAGACATAAAAATTTCCCATAATCTCATTTGCTAGTGATTTCTACTCTCAACTTCTTTGTTGTATTTCTCCCTAATGTTTTTTCTTTGGCTACGTATGTACATATTTGTATAATGATTGTATTGCATGCAAAATTCATTTTCTACTTCAATATCATACTCAGCATCATTATTTCATAAATATTTTATCATATTTATTACCTATTATAATGGCTATATAACATTATTTGTATAGCATATATAGAAGTATCATAATTTGTTTCTATAATGATGAACATTTATGTTTCAAAATTTTCTGTTATAAATAATATCTAACATTTAAATATTAAAAAACAAATATAATATTACCTTTCATTTGGCTATTTACATTATATTCATAGTGGCACATTTTAATAGATATTTGAATTAAATATTATTTTTAAAGTCTTAAAGGTTTTGAATAGGTCTTTAATGTTAGGAAATAAAATTAGGCTGGTATAATTAATTATTTATTTAAAAATTAAATATATGACTTGTCTCAGAAGATAAATTACTATGAGTATGATTGTCTTTTTGTCAATTAAATAAAATGAAATCGAATGAACTCGTAATTGATTATCTTATAAAAGTAAATTTTACTGTGAAGCTTTGAAAATTTTAGTTCTCTTATCAGTGAAATGAAGATTGTAGCATAAGTTTATTGTATTGTAAATGGTACAAAGTAATAGTTGGGAGGTAGATAATGTTATCGCTACTTGAATTGTTTCATTTAATGTATCATAATTATATTTTGAATTAGAGAAAAATAGAGACCCATACATTGTTTTTATCCATCTTAAATATAGGAACAAGTTGGGAATGGCATTTTAAAAAGCATGACCAATAGCCTTTCATAAGAACTTTCACTTGATCTGATGTCTTTGATCTTCAGGTTTGTAAATAAAAGTGAACAATTAATTTCTAGCAAATATATACCATTTAAGATTTCTACTCAGAGACTCATCATTTTCCTTCTTTATGCTCATATATATGATATAATAAAGGTAACAAACATCATACATGAAAACTGAAGCTGGGGCTACCCCCTTTCAAGATTCCTCCCCTACCTTGTGTGGGGAAGCTAATCTGTCTTTCTCTTCTTTATTTTTTTTTCTTGGCTTAAAATAAACTTTCATTTAAAAAAAAAAAGCAGAATCTGAGATAATTGTTCTATAGGGCTGAGATAATATATAGAATACATAATCTAGAGTTTTCTGTATTAGCACTGTAATAAAATATAAAAACTTTGTGCATCATGGTCCTTCCTTAAGGGAACAAAGGAGAGCTGAGGAAATGGAACCTTCCTTCAAATCATTAATAGTTATGACTATAATAAAACTGACTACACAAAAGCACACATTATTTCAAGAAAATGCTAAGCGTCATCTCAGCACTGTCAAATGCCTGGACTTCAACACAACTAGTATTTCACCTCCCTAACATTTGCTTACAAGAAGTGTTCTACTCTATTCATCATCAAGACACACTATACTTCCTTTAAATATCCCCGAAGGATAGTGGAGGGGCCAAACAGAGAAGAGAAAAGTAAAGGAGAATGAGCCTCCAGAGTAACAGAGAGCTCTTGGCAAACAGAAAAAAACAAAAAACAACAACAACAAAAACAAAAACACTGGGTTTTGTCCCTGAGAGAAGATCTGGGGCAAGTAGAGATTTGGGGCAAGCTAGGAAATTTGGGGAATGTTACCTGACTTTAAAATTCTTATATATAATAAAGTGACTTACCTAAACTATTTTAAGTAACTTTTCATCTACTACAAGTTTTCAAATCTGTGTAATCCCAATAATAAAAGAAGCCAGCATGGCAGAAGTGGAAGAAAAAGTGGGAAGAAATTAAAGTGCATACATCTTCCAAAAATTATCCTGGTGAGAGAAATAACAGAGAAATAATTCTGATGATAATACTAGTGGCTATCTCAATCTATATTTCTCTTTTGATTTTTTATTTTTCCTCATCTCTCTTCATATATGTCTAGTTCATTTGTTCTTCTCCTCCAAGGTTTTATGAGGGAATTTATAAATTTAATCTTCTTCATTTGCATATTTCAACATATGCAAATATGTTCATCAACTTAAATGAGCATAATGACTTTGAAGGGGACAGCTAAAAGGCTAATTTAATATGCTAATAAGTGTATCTACTAGAGTAGTGAGGAGAAAATCATAAATGTAGACTTAGAGTTCTAGATCACTTTTAGAAATGATTATAATTATATAAGATGTGGAATTAGACATAAAAAAATCATCTTACAAATTCTGAAAATACTTCACTGAAAATTAACCACATGAATTAGAAAATAATGATGGTTAGTATTTTAATAAGCACAGAAATGGCAATGTGTCCAAAAATTCAGAATACTAAATTTAAGAGATTTTTTGTTATTATATTGCTTATCTCTATTTCATATGTTGATTATCACTACAGATACTGTTGGTAATTACACTACACCTTCCTGAAAGAGAAAGCTTTAATTTATATTTCAGTTGTTTAAAATATGTTTTCAGATATTTAAATACAACGAGAGAATCAGATTGCTGAACATTTCTTCTAAATCTGTGAATATTAAGCTGAAACAGCCAGATGACCAAATGATCAAATGATTGTTTCCCCATCTGGAAATCATTCATTCATTACCTGGATGAATAAAACATTGAGAATTTAATGGCTCTTCTTATACAACAGTTGTATACTAAATTAAAAATAATTTCTAATGAAAAATAGGTAAATGACATTAAATCTTCATATTTCATCTCAAACAAGTATGTCTCACTCATGAGGTAAAAAAAAAAAAGTAATACTCTGATAAAAAAAAATCAACTATAATATTGCCAGGTTATCAAAAAATGTTTATATCAAAACTCCATTCAGTTCATGCTGATAAAGAGAATAATTCATGAGTAAAGCAATGGTCTCCAGGAAAGAAAAAAAGAATAACAAAATATGAGATAATTGGTTGTTTCAGGAAGCACTGAAATATCAGAACCTTTTAGCATGGCATCTAAAACAGTCTGTAAATGTATGAGTCATTATTTGGGTAGAAGTCTGGCCAATAATTTCTTCACTCCCATTTTGGTTTACAAGATAAATAAACCTGCATCTTAGGAAGAGATCTCGATACAACTGTCTAAACATGACAAAGAATGATGACATAAAGAGATTAAAGTCAGCAATTTACTATAAGTGCAGATGAAAACTCTCTGGAAATTCAACAAGAAATATAGGATTGTGACTAATAGTATTTTTTCTAGTAGACTCGTCATCATTTTAAGTACATTCCCAACTATTCCTAACAGCACAGATACTGGAGACACTGTTTTGCTCTTCCTGAAAAAACAAAATGAAACAACAAAAGAGAGAATGCATTATGAAAATATTGTGGATATACTAAAATGCATTTTTCTATATATACTAGAAATGCATGTTAGTATAATGAAGACTATGAATTATTCTATAGCAGAGTAATCTTCACCTCTGTAACATGATATAGCCAAGTGTGCTGTCCTCTGATAAGCACTCAACCAGAAGATGAGTTGTTTGATGGAATAGGACTGACTTCTATTACCCTTTTCTTATCCTTACCTCAAACCTAGCACTACAACCAAATGAAGAAAATGTAAAAGATTCTGGAAAGAGAATACATGGGAGAAGATATAAGAGTGGATCCTGATTCATTGTTCTACTCAGGATAAATAAAGCAATTGAGTTTGGTTTTTTTGTTTTTTGTTTTTTTATTCCAAAAAAAAAGGGGGGAAATATAGGCCCTGAAAATTCTGACCCTACTCAGTGCCTATTGTTAATTTTTTTTTCTTAGAAAAGCAGAATAGGGATGAAATATAAGATGAAGGGGACATGGGTATGTATGTATGGGGCTTTTGTTTTTTACTTTTTGTCCTAAGAACCATAATTTTTATACCTTTATTGGTGCATTATAGTCTCATATTATAATGTACTTCATAGCAATAGTGATATACATGCACACAGCTCTTGGCATTTTCTCCCACTTTCTTCTCTCTCCCCCCTTCCCATACCAAATATTTAGATTGGCATTGGTATTCTCACATACGTGCATAATATCAGAGAAAGTATTCCCTTTATTAATTCTCTTTCTCACCCTTCCTTCCCCCAAACCACCTTCCTTGTTCCACTGGAGTTTCTCCACCATTATCTGAAGTCCCTCTTGTATAGCTTCTGCATATGAGAGAAAACATGATCCTTCACTTTCTGTAACTTGCTAACCCCACTTGCTATTATGTTCTCCCCACCCACCCATTTTCCTATAAATGACCTAATTTGGTTCATCTTTATGGCTGAGTAAAATTCCCTTGTGTATATATCCTATAATTATGTGAATGCCTAGATTGGGTCCACAATTTGGCTACTATGAATTGTGTTGCTATAAACATGAATATACATGTAACACTATTATATTCTGATTTCAGTCCCTTTGGAAAGATATACAGGAGTCGTATAGCTGGATCATGTGGTGGATCCATTCTCACTTTTCTGAAAAATCTCCACATTGATCTCCATGATGGCTTCACTAATTTGAAATCCCACCAACAGTATAAAAGTATTCCTATTTCCCTGCATCTTCACCAGCATTTACTGTTGTTTGACTTCTTGATGATTGCCATTCTAATTGGGGTTTTATGGAATCTCACTGTAGTTTGGATGTACATTTTCATGATTACTAATGATATTGGACTTTTTATGTATTTATTTGTCATTGAATTTCCTCTTTTGTGAAGTGTTTATTTAGTTCAATTGTCCATTTCTTGGCTGGGTTATACTCTTGGATAGGCAGCATAAATATTATCAAAATGACCATTATTCTAACAATTATCTTCAGAGTCAATTAAAACCCTCTCAAAATATCAATGTCATTATTCTGAGCTAGAAAAATCAGTCCAAATTTTTATGTGAAAAAAAACAAAAGACTCAGAATAGCCCGAGCAATTATCAGCAATATGAACCATGTAGGAAGCACCATAATTCCTGACTTCAAATTATACTAAAGAGCTATAATAAAAAAAATAGCATGACACTGGCACAAAATCAAGTACACAGACCAATGGAACAGAATAGAAGATGCAGAAACAAATCCACATACTTATAGCTAGTTTATTTTTGGCAAAATTGCCAAACACATACATTGGAGAAAAGACAGCCTTTTCAAAAAATTGTGTTGGTAAAACTGGTTATAAATTTGTAGAAAAGTAGAATTAAATCCCAACCTCTTATCCTTCACAAGAGTTAACTCATGATGGGTCAAAGACCTGTAAATTAGACCAGAGACTTTGAAATTACTAGAGGAGGACATAGGTCCAACAATCCAACATATAAGCCCAGGTAGAAACTTTCTCAATAAGACCCCAAAGTTCAGGAAATTAAAACATAAATTAATAAATGGGATGGCATTAAACTTAAAAGCTTCTGTTTAACAAAGAAAACCATCAAGAATATAAAGAGACAGCCTACAGAATGAGAGAAGATATTTTTATTTTGATAAATACAGAAGTCTTAACATAAGTCCCTTATGTTTCCTATTTCCCTCTAGTTTCCACATATGAGAGGAAAAATACCATTTTTGACTTTCTGAGATTGGCTAATTTCACTAAGACTGGTCTCTAGTTTCAAATGTTTTCCTATAAATGACAAAATCTAATATACACATTTGCACATAAGTAAAAGAAGTAGCAATAGACAAAAATAGATTCAAGTGTAATGAATAATATTTTAGCCAACAAAATTAAATTTAACTATTCAAAATACTTTAAAGGAAGAGCATATGCCCTGCTAATATTTTAATAAATTACAATACAGTATAAAATGATTAAAAGTTTTTCCCTTTCTTTGTGTGTATGGTACAGGGGATTGAATCAAGGGGCATTCTACCTCTGAGCTACACACCCAACCCTATTTTATTTTTATTTTGAAACAGGAAATTATTAAGTTGATGAGAGTCTCGCTACTTCCTGAGGCTATCCTCAAACCTGTGATCCTCCTATCTCAGCCTTCCAAGAACTTGGATGACAGGTGTGCACAACCACATTCAACTTCTTTTTGTTCAATAATAAATGTAGCCATCCTGGTTACTGTACAATATAACATATAAAGATTTAATATGAAGATAATCTTTATTAATTGTAAAATTATATTTAAAAGTATAAGAGGGAACTGTGGTAATATATTATATTATTAATGATTCTATCAGACTATTTTAAATAAATTTTCATCCTCTTAGCTAAAGATACAGCAACCCATTTTTAATCAAAGACCATTGTATAAAATTCTCAGTGTAGATTATACTAAGAAGATAATAAAACTTTGAATCTGAAATGGAACTTCATAGCTAAATATTGGCATTAGGCCCAATACATTTGAAAAAGATTTTCAAGTAACCAGTGGGCTGTAATTTTCACCTCAGGAGAGATACTTTCTTCATATTTCTTAATCTTAGATTTTATAAAGTAAAAGAGTTAGAAATGTCATAGAGTTTTGGAATATAATATGGGTTTTTATGAAGAAACCTTAGTGAATTCTAAGAAACATCACATTTTACAAGCTTGTTAGAACTGTCATTTCCTATTTCTAGTGAATACTAAAGCAAAGGTAATGGATAAAGGTTACAGTCTGCCTAAGTAATCACCACACTATATAGCTAAATTGTAAAAATAAATGCTGCTAGAAATTAGCTGATTTGTATAGTTCTCATTTAAAACAAAAACTCTTGTTAGTATTTTCTTCTAGATCCTATACTGAGACTAGGATAAATATATAAGTTTATATCCTTACAAGGTTTAGACCCAGAAACTAACCCTTTTACTTTAAGGGCCAAATATTGTATTTCATAAGCAGCTTCATATTAAAATTAAGAATAAAGAATATGTCTAGTACCAGCTTTTTACTGTTCTGACTACCTAATAGCAATTAATTATAGTTTAAATGCTTATAATAATGTTAACAATTTAAAAAGTAAAGTCTGACAATTAATGATGCTACTAAAAGTTATACCACAGTATAGTGTAGAACAGTATACATGTACAATATCAAAGTTTAAATAATCCCACTTACTTTTTAATACTTCTATTGGTGCATTATAGTCTCACATCATAATATAGTAAATAGTGTAAGGACATACAAGCACTCAGCACTTGGTGAGCTTTTCCCCAGCTCCCTCTTCACTCCTCTCCTCTCCATAAATGATATTGAAATTGGCATTGGTGTTCTCACACGTGTACACAATGTCAACGAAAGTGATTCCATCATTAATTCTTCTCCCTCCCCCATCTCCCCCTAGACCACCTCCCCTGCTTCACTAGAGTTTCTCCCTCATTATCTGAAGTACCACTTGTATCTCAATTACTTCCTAGCTTCTGCATTTGAGAGAAAACATCACTTTCTATGATGGGATAATCTCACTTAACATCATGTCTCCACGTACATCCATTTCCCTGCAAGTAACATACTTTCCTTCTTCTTTATTGCTGAACAGAATTCAATTGTATGTATATCATATGATTTTGAAATTCAATCTTCTGTTGATGAACACTTAGGTTGGTTCCATGATTTGACTATTGTGAATTGTGCTGCTATAAACATGGATATGTATGTATCATTATAAGATTCTGATTTCAGTCCCTTTGGAATAATACTGAGGAGTTATATAGCTGAATAATATGGTGGATCCATTCCCAGTTGTCTGAGGAATCTTCACACTGATCTCTGTAGTGGCTTCACTGATTCGCAACCCCACCAACAGTGGAGAAGATTTCCTGTTTCCCCACATCCTCATCTGCACTTAATGTTCTTTGACATCTTGATGGTTGCCATTCTAATCAGGGTTAGATATAATCTCAGTGTAGTTTTGCTTTGCTTTTCCCTGATTGCCAATGATGTTGAAGACTTTTTCATATATTTATTGACCATTTGTATTTCTTGTTTTGTGAAGTGTCAATTGATTTTCTTTTATGAAGTTCAACTGCCCATTTCTTTTGTTTTCTTTAGAAGTACTGGGGGTTGAACTCAGGGGCATTCTACCTCCGAGCTATACCCCCAGCCCTATTTTTTACTCTTTATTTTGAAACTGGGTCTCACTAAGTTGCGGAGGGCCTCACTAGGTAGCTGAGGCTGGCTATGAACCCGGATCCTCTGGTCTCAGCCTCCCGAATGCTGGGATTACAAGCATGCGCCACCACGCCCGGCTAACTGCCCATTTCTTGATTGGGTGATTTGTTTTTGTTAGTGTTGTTTGCTTATATCATTTTGTTATTCAACAAATATTTATTTGTTGCTTCTGGGGATACAAAGCTGAGCATGACCTTTTGCCCTAAAAAATTCTACAGTATAACAAGAAAGTAAAAGCTTATCATATACACATATAACACAAAGTAATTGTGATAAATTATAAGAGAATGCATACTTTTATAGAAGATAAGGCTGAAATTTTGTTAGGGAAGGAAAAATTTTTATTGAGTCTGGGCTGTATTTCCTTTGTAATAATTTTTTTGTAGTTTCTGGTGATTTTTGTAGTTTTCCATGTATGGTGTCTTCTCTCTCACAATCTTCTCCACAAATTCCAGTCATCATGGCTATTTACTGCTTTTTCACTTATTGAAACACTATGCTTTGCTACAGTAACTTTTCCCTGAGCCAGACAAAAGCTGTGTGATCATGAGTCTTGTTCCAGTTGTAACCCATAATAATATAGCAAATAAAAGTGGTAATTAAATATTATTGTCTTAACTAGTGAGGTTCCAAGCAGAGATTTCTAGCTTCTTTTAGCTGCCTGTGATACAGTATGGAATAAAAGAAATGAATTGTAGAAATTATTTGGTATTCAAGCAGACATTATGTAAAAATAAAGGATAAAAAAGGGAATAGAAGAGAGGTAGGATACGATAAAACAGGAATAAGGAGAACAGATTACTGTGTCAATTAGAAGAGTAAAGAAATATATCTGGTAAGTAAGAGTTAAGCAAAGCTTGAAGATAATTTGGTCAAACATATACTGGAAGATAGCAGCTGTAGACCGAAGGCTAGAACAATGTCATTAGGGCAAGGGTGTATTTAGAGTATCAGAGGAACATTTAGGAGTCTAGTGAACAAGTCTGGAGCAGAAAAGAGAAGACCTGGAGGTAATGAGGGAAATTGAACACTGTTCCTTCTAGACTATCTATGGATCATTGCTTTACTGTGAATAAAATGGAGAACTACCAGTGTAGTGTTCTGACCACATCTGAATGACATGTTCCAATCTAGGTTATTAAAATATTCATTCTGGTTAGTATCCTGTTAATAGATTGTGTAATCCTTTAAAAAAAGGAGGGGAAGTAGAACACCATGTCCTTCAATGTGCTGTTTCTGTTTCCAAAAACCTAGCCAAATTAAGGGAACAATTAGTACAAGCTTGAGATGGAATGTCTAGATACATATTTTTTGAAGAACACTGGCATTGTCTCATTAACACTGCAAACCAGGACAAGTTAATTTTATTTGTAGAAAGCTACTTTTTTTTTTTTTAACATTTATACCAGGACAGTTTCTCCTTGGGATGCTGGTCATATAAGCAAACTAAGTAAGCTGATGCTGATGATGTCACCACTCCTACAGCATAACATGTAAAATTCTTCTCTGAGTGCACTCAGGTATGATCTGAAAGCAGTGTGAGAAGGATATGTGCCAATCATATGTGGACAAGCACTGTGAGGGGCAGGATGCTCTGCTTGTTGAAGTACCTTGAGAGATGAAGGTGCTGTCTATTCAGCCTGTCACCACTGAACTCTTCATAGAATAGTCACAGACTCTTATAATCTTTCCTCAATAGACTATATGTTTTGTAGTCATCTCTGGGCACTTCCTTTGGCCTCTCTGCAACCTAGTCCACCCCTTGTCATGCCTTGGCTATGGATATGATGTATACAATAGAATTTCCAAATAAGAAATAGAATTACAAAATTGGAAACAATGAGACTATTCTAGGATACTATTGCAAAAATTTAGAAGAAATTATATGATAACTCCAATCTGTTGGTAGTAACACGAGTACTGAAAAATCAGGTTATGAATATATGTTAAAAGTTACAATAATTTTCTGAAGGTTTGGATAAGGAATATGAGAGAAAGAAAACATTCAATGGTGAACTCCAGTCGTTATGGCCGAAAACTGGAAGAACAAGAATGCCTTTAACTGAGATAGAGAAGTCTGTATATGGAGCATATTGGATGTGGAATCCAATGAATATTGGAGTTCGGATTTGAAAATGTTAAATTTGAGATGACTCTTAGGATTTCAAGTAGATATTTTAATATCCAACATCCATAACACTGATTGATGATCAACCAAAGCAGTTAATCACTAGATTAAATCATACTAAGGTATAGGACAGGACATGTCTATTTTTAATTTTCTATGGTACCTAGTATAAGACAGACTACATTACACTAATACATCTCATCCTAGTTAGTCACTATATTTCTAGACTATTTTAATGAATAACTACATAATTTTAAACAAGTGATAATAAATTTTAATCCCTATAATATGAAATGCTTAAAAATAGAAACAACTTGAAGTAGAAAATATACAGTAGGAAGTTTCTATGAAGATGATTTATTTAGCATATGGAAGCTTTGTTTTAGTGAGTGAGAGCATAGCTACATAACAGTACTGACACACATCTTTTATAGGTTTCCATTTTATGAAGTGTCTTCTACAGATTTTGTTGATCTAAGGATTCACATTTTGTTTGTTCTGTTTCCCCGGGTACCTTATTAGTTCTGGAAAAATCAAGGGTATTTGATAAATACTTTAATTGTTTGAAGCTATCTACTTGTCATGCTATTATTCTATATGCCACAAAAACAAATTAAATACATGATGCTCCTGCCAATATATATATATATATAAAACCATGACACAGAAGTGTTTCTTTTGAATTTCTCAGAAATATATTTTCCTACAGAAAATATATTTTGAAGCACTATTATACATGACTATGGAAGTAGAAAGAACAGACATGCTATTTAAGTTACTTCAGCAATTTTGTTTTTCTTCATTAATCATGGCAATTTTGAATATGAAAATGTAGCATTCATATAATTTGAAAAAAATCATATTAGAATTAAGATGTAAAATAGATTCTAGCTTTTAAAAATATCTTTACATTCATATTAAAATAACTCCCTAATAATTTTTCTCACTATTTTTCTTGCTAATATATTAGAATTATTTCAGACTTTCAAAATAAGTGAATAGAGCAAGGCAAAAGTTCTGTAGCCACATCTCTCCAAATAAGATATTCAAAGGACAAATAAGTATATAAAATGTTGCTCAGTATCTTGTCATTAAATAATTTTGAATTAAAATAATGAGATACCGTTACACATCAGCTAAAATAACTAAAATCCAAAATACAATTTTTTAAGAGAATGTGAAACAAGAGGAATGCTCATTCTTTGCTGAGGGGAAGACAAAATGGTAGAAACATATCCATCACCTATAATGTTTTTGTTTGTTGTTTGTTTGTTTTTTCCTGTACTGGGTATTGAACCCAGGGACATTCTACCTCTGAGCTACATCCCCAGCCCTATTTGTTTTTATTCTTTATTTTGAAACAGAGTCTCACTAAGTTGCAGAGGGCCTCACTAAGTAGCCAAGGCTGGCCGCAAACCTAGATCCTCTGGTCTCATCTTCCCAAGTACTGGGATTACAAGCATGCACCACCATGCCCAGCACCTATAATGTTTTGTGATGAGGCATTTGATACCTGGATGTCCCCTCCATTCATTCTCTTGGTCTCCCTCTCGCTCTTGCTCTCACTCCTCCTCACTCCTCTCTCCAAAAATCTTGCTAGCTTCCAACCTTGTCATCTTGGAGCAGGTGCTGAAATACTAACTAAAAAATCCTTTCTTATTTGTCATTCCTCACTCATACAATAATGTTCCATACAAACAAAAAGTGGAATCAAATATATGGGCGAACAACAGTCTAGGTAAAAGAAACCCATTAATAAATGAGCATATTTAAGCAAAGGGATGAGTAAAGACTCAATAAAACATATCACAAGATGCAATTTATTACTGTATGTATGATGAGCAAGGAAATATACTCCATTTTAAGTATTCTCTGAAGAGCTTAAGAAAACATGCGTTTTATGCAAATCTAAACTATCTTTTAAAAATGCATCATTATCTCAATTTTCACAAATATTAAAAGCAAAAGTCAAGCTGAAGAAAGCACATTGTTTCTGGAAGAAAATAATGTTGACAATATTTGTATAGAGTAATTACTTTAGGTATAAATTACTTCATAGAGTAGTACTAGATATTCTGTGATTTTTAAGAAATGTGATGTCCATAAATACATTTAAAGGTAAAATCAATTTGCAGGTGCTGAATATCTTGATTACTTCTCTAAAGAGGAAATATAGATTCTTGTTTGCCAGGTGACTGCTTCTTTCTTAATTTACAATGTTTTTCAAGGGCTTTTATATGAGAACATAGAATCCCTTTAAAAATCTACAAGTTTCAAAAGGAATATCTGCAAAAATAATCAGCAAACAAATGTACATGTATATCTTGTGTTACAAATGCTAAAAGAAATAGGCCATTAATATAAAAACTCTATAGGTTCTTCTCATTTAAACAAGTCTAATTCACCAATGCCTACATCCATCCATCTACTATATCTATTGATTCATCTATCCATTTAACCATTCAACATTTATTAAATGCCTATTTATTCAAACTCTAAGGAAATGCATTTCAATTTCAGAACCAGTAGTGATTAAATTATTTTAGCAGATATTACATAGTACCTCTTTATGAAAATTAATATTTCCTTCAGCAAGGGTTTTATATTTGGTTACCAAGATTTATATCAAACCTATCCACTTCTTTCCATTTCTACTGTCACTATTCTAGACTAAGCTGCCAACAGCTGTCTTCTATTATAGACAAATAATTTGTCTTTCTATTCTTTTGCAAGTTTCTCACTCAATCCTCATCCAGTCCCTACAATCTTAAGTCCACTCTCTGAAAAGCAGCCAGAGTAGTAAACATAAAATTTAATTCTGGTCATATCACTCTTTTGTATAAAACCATGTATTGCCTTCCTGTTGTACATTTTTTTTTGCACTTACCCATAACAGTTTTCTAGAGTTAAGCTCTATTGATTGAGAATTTATTATCTTTTAAAAATTACATAAATTATAACAAATATTAAACATAACTTTTATTAGTCATCTTCCTGTAACAAATGTCTCCTATAGTCTGATATTTATTTTGTATATTCAGAGTTTATGTTTTGGTTGACTAAATGGAATATGTAACAGCAATATTATTATTTTCAATTCACAATGATAGACACATGGAAGGAAAATGAGTAGAGACAAACTAAAGTTTGATTTTACATGTACTTTTAGGTAAAAATGTCAATTAGATTCTTGAATTTGCAAGTGAGACTCATAGGAGAAATCTTTGTCCCTCCCACACACATGGATTATAAGAATCTTTTTTTTCTCCTCTCCCATCCAGCGATGTTCCATACAAACAGAAGCAGGGATAAATAAATGTGGGAACAATAAACTCGCAGTATGAGTAAAAGAAATCCATTAGTAAATCAGCAGCTCTAAACTCCAAACAAAAATCTCTACTATTATGCCATATTGAGTTCAAGTTGAAGTGGAGTTATTATAAAAAAGATTAAACATAGGGCCCAGAGAAAAAAAGGGAAAACCAATGAAATAGTGAATGACCATTTAGAGGCATGAGTATGTCAGATATTGGTGAATGTCACACAGATAAAACACACACATATGTTGTGACTCTCATTGTATGAAATCCATCAATGGTCTTGACATGGATAACAATTATATTAAGGGGAAAAGGACTGAGTGGGTGTAAACAAGAAAGGGGAGAGAAGTTTAACTCAGTGTCCTCCATGAGAGATACAACAGTATGCTAATTAGAATAATGCTACTGAAGAGGGCAGATTCTTGATCCTAGAGAGTTGAAATAAGCAAAGAATAAAGAACTTCTCATTATTAGGATTAGGTTATGAGACTTGGCTATACTGTATCATGTGATTAATAAATGGTAGCATTTAATCTTATCAAAATACTATACATATATTATTATAATAAATTTTAAGTGTATGCTTTTTGTGGTAGAATGAAACATTGCCTACGTTGTGTTCTTGATTAGCCAAATTACATATGATAAATATATGCAATTCAATTTGTATTTATCAATTAACTTTTTTAAATGATGCCCAAGTTTCTATCTGAAAAACAATCAAGAACTCAGTTAATAGACCAGCTATTTTTTACAGAGAAAATAGGAGATGAGTTTGAGTTTGAAATTTTAAGGTTAAATCTTAAATTAAATATATAAAAAGAATGACAAATAATCAGTGGAATATACAGGTTTGCAGTTGAAAGGCAAATAGGAACTAGTGATATGGCTAAGGGAGTAATACATAGGATATATTTATGATGGGTGAGGTAATTTAAGGATTACAAACTCCTAAGCATTAGAGAAAAGACAATGTCAAAACTATTTGGAAAGGATGGATCTAAGGTAGGAGAAAACAAGGAATTGAGGACTAATTCTAAGTAGAGATAATATTCAACGAAAGAGAAAGTTGTAAATGATTGGATGCTGATTTGAACAAAGAATAGAGTCTTTCCTCTTGACTTTATTAGTGTGGAATCATCATTGAAATACTTTGTGTGTATATATGGCGGGGGTGGGGGGAACTAGAGATTAAACCCAGGAGCATTCTACCTCCAAGCTACACCTCAACCCCATTTTGTTGTTGTTTTGAAGCAGGTTCTCACTAGGTTCCTGAGAGACTCACCAAATTGTTGAGGTTGGTCTTCAACCTGAAATACTTCTGTTTCATTCTCCTATATATTGGGATTACTGGCGTGCTCCACCACTTAGGATAGGAAAAATGTTGTGTACAATTCAACTGAGAATTTTGACAATGAAATTACAAGTGAGATTAGGGTTATAATGAGCTAAGTATGGTATGAATTGAATATTTTTTTCTTTTTAAAAAATGGAGACAAGTACAATTTAAAAAATAATTGTATAGCAGACCTCCACTGAAGGAAATTGTCATAAAATTAATGCTTCCTGGATGCTGAGAAATGAACCTAGAAGGATTGTATGCAGTATAGTAAAGGACTGAAGAGCAAGATAAGGTTAATTTCATTAACTTACTATTTATTCCAGTATACAAAACTATTTTTCTGGGAATACCTAATGTAATATTTCATAATTACATAAAATCTACATAGGTTGATTTTATTACTTATTATATTAGAACGGCCTTATGTGAATAGAAAAATAACAAATCTGTTAAATATTTACTTTTGTTTCTCCCTAGAATCACTGATATTAATAAATGTATCAGAATCTACTTGTCTGTACTTTATAGAATCAAGAATTATGTTTTTACTTGTTAATCAAATCACTGAATGTTTAGAGACATCATACAAAAGCATTCCATTGAAACCAAATTTTTAGCAATGTTTTACAAAGCATATTACTGCTGACATATATATTTAATGAATATTTCATTTTGAGGGGTACACAAAACCTAAAAAATTGTACTAAACATGATTTTCTAAATATAGAGAAAGATATTATAAGGAGGAAAGAAAATAATTTAAAATAACAGAAAGAACTATTTTTAAAGACGGTTTATGTACAAAATTAAAAATAAAAAACACAATCATGATTTCAGTTTGACAGGCAATGTGACACCATCTGCAAGAAATACAAAAGAGGATGATTAACATACATTATTTACTTCCACAGGGTTGCATTTCCTAGTGCAATAAGATATATTTGGTTCAGCAAAATGTTTAAAACATATTTTATAAATATTTAAACAATCTCCCTGAATCAAAAAATTCTACATTAGATATATCATTTTTATTACTAGGTGAAATTGAAGAATAACTAGCTTTTCAAAGCCCTAATATATATAGAATTAGTATATGTACTTTTCAAGACAATGTATTGTGAACAAAGAAATTAACTAGTATTCTAAAAGTAGCAGAGGCTCTTGAGATACTGGTACAGAGCATGGGCTATAAAATATATTAATTAAGAGCAAGACTCTGTTCCAAAATAAAAATAAAATAGAGTTGGGGTATAGCTTGGAGGTAAACACACACACACACACACACACACACACACACACACATAGGTTTTAATGTTAGAGATATATGAACTCTTGGGTAAATAATATCTCCCTTTATATCTTTTTCCTCATCTGTAAAAGGGATCAATAATAGTAGTACTTACTTCACAGGTTTCCTCTGAGAATATTATAGATGAAATATTTAGCACAGTGCATAGAAAACAAAAATATGTGTTTTGTTTTTATTTTATTAGAGTATACAGATTTGGTCAATAATTAGGTACTTTTGTTACAGTAAGGGTTAATGTCATGTAAAGTTTTAAATAAGCTGAGAAAGTTGATTCTGATTGTTCTCTCCAGAGAATAAGTCCTATGGGCAGAAGTAAACATAAAGTAAAAATGGCCTGTATCGGCTGAGACCGGAGGATCCGGGTTCGCGGCCAGCCTCAGCTACCTAGTGAGGCACTCCGCAACTTAGCGAGACTCGGTTTCAAAATAAAGAATAAAAAATAGGGCTGGGGGTATAGCTCGGAGGTAGAATGCCCCTGAGAGTTCAATCCCCAGTACCGCAAAAAAAAAAAAAAAAAAAAAAAAAAAAATGGCCTGTATCAATTATTCCAATAGAAACAACCAACAACATAAATAGTAGAAGTCAAATAGACTTTCTGCAGACCATTTTACTTCCATTCACTCTCAGTTTAGCTAGACACACTCACATAATTAATCAGATTTTAAACCAGACTTATATCAACCAAGAACATCTTATAAAGAAAACAATTCTTGCCGGCTGTGGTGGCGCACACTTGTAATCCCAGCATTTGGGAGGCTGAGACCAGAGGATCCAAGTACGCAGCCAGCCTCAGCTACCTAGTGAAGCATTCTGCAACTTAGTGAGACCCGGTTTCAAAATAAAGAGTAAAAAATAGGGCTGGGAGTGTAGCTCGGAGGTAGAATGTTCCTGAGTTCAATCCCCAGTACCCCCCCCAAAAAAATTTTCTGTAGGTCAGAATTGGTGATGTCCCTTGTTGAGTTGTGGGAATTTATTGTTTCCTCAGCAGTCTTCATTCTCATGTTGAAGCTATTTTATTAAATATAATGAAATTAAAAGTCTTGAAATATCTCCCTTGTAAATTAACTTTTCACTAACATTATGCTTAAGTAATATTGTAAACTCTTGATTGCTTAAAAAATATAGTTAGAAACTTCCTCAGCAAGATCCCCAAAGCTCAGGAAATTAAAACAAGAATTATTAAGTGGTATGGCATTAAACTAAAAAATTTCTGCACATCAAAGGAAACCACCAAAAATCTAAATAGAAAGCCTATGGAATGGAAGAAGATTTTTACCAGCTATTCCTCTGACTAAAGGATAATATCTAGAATATAAAAAGAACTAAAAAGACTTTACACAACAAAAATAAATAACCCAATCAAGAAATGGGCAACTAAATTGAATAGACACTTCACAAATAAGATAAAAATGGCCGATACATGAAAATGTTTTCAACATCATCAGCAATCAGGGAGATGCAAATCAAAACTCTACTGAGATTCCATCTAACCCCAATCAGACTTGTAATCATCAAGAAGTCAAATAACAATAAACGTTGGTGAGGATATGGGGAAATAGAAATTCTTCTACACTGTTGGTGCGATTGAAAATTATTTCAGCTGCTATGGAGATCAGTGTGGAGATTCCTTAGAAAATTTGAAATGAGCCGGGCATGGTGGTGCACGCTTGTAATCCCAGCATTTGGGAGGCTGAGACCGGAGGATCCAGGTTCGAGGCCAGCCTCAGCTACCTAGTGAGACACTCCGCAACTTAGTGAGACTCGGTTTCAAAATAAAGAATAAAAAATAGGGCTGAGGGTATAGCTCGGAGGTAGAATGCCCCTGAGTTCAATCCCCATTACTGCAAAAAAAAAAAAAGAAGAAAATTGGAAATGAATCCACCATATGATCTGGCTCTACCACTTCTGGATATCTTTCCAAAAAGTTTGAAGTCAGATAACTACAGTAATATAGGCATGTCATGTTCATAGCAGCACAATTCAAAATAGCCAAATTTTGGAACCAACCCAGGTGTCCATCAACAGATGAATGGATTACAAAATTTGGGATATACACACAATGGATTTCTACTCAGCAATAAAGAAGAATAAAATAATGCCATTTGCAAAAAAAAAAAAAAATGGAAGGACCTGGAGAACATTATTATGTTAAGTGAAATTAGCCAGTCACAGAAAGTGAAGGGGCATATATTTTCTTTAATATGTTCAAGCTAGGGAGCAACTGGGATACCAGTGGGACTCCAGATAATGGAGGAGAAATCTCACTGGAGCCAGGGAAGTGGTCTAAGGGAAGGGGAGGGGAAAGACTGTTAATTAATGTAAATACTACCATCGACTATGTGTACATATGTGAAAATAACAATGTCAATCTCAGTACTCTGTTTTGGTAAGGGGGGGTAGGGAGTAGGGGGCCACCAAGTGCTGTGTGCATGTATATGATTGTAAACATGATGTATATTATGATGTGAGACCATAATGCACCAATAAAAGCACATTAAAAATAAAATAAAATAATTGAAGAACAGTAATATG
>PVLC010029643.1:0-20060 GCA_004027655.1 Graphiurus murinus
TGATTTAGCCGAGGGGGTTGGACGGGGGCGGGGGGGGGGACACTAATGTATATCAAGGTCACTCACTAAACTGAACTTGAGAGGGAGGGAGGGCGAGGGAGCGGGGTGGGAATTGGGGGAAGGGGTCAAATGAGAATTGTGAGCACATGTATCGTTATCAATTTGCACCTAACAAAGATGTATGCTTACAATGTATGAAGAAAAAAAAAAATTAAAAAAAAAAGAATCAATTAGTCCAACTGCATCACAGAAAGGAGCTACTGTCCAGTCTTAGGAATGCCAAGTGTTCAGGCTGTGGTTCAGCCATTGAGACAGCCAGTGAAAAATTTCATACTCAGAGTGCTCAAGAGCTCTAAGATGACCAAGATAAAGCACAAGAATTGTTCTTAAAGTTTAATGTCTAGAGGAAAAGACGTGTATGTTTAAGAATTGTCTCTTAGAGAGGCTAGACACAGATCACAATAGGAAAGCAAACCTTTTCCTTACGATCTCTTGTTTCATCTTAAAAATGCATACAAGTTTGTGTTGCAAGCCATAATATAGTTTTCTGTTTTAATATGTTAAAGCAAAATAAATGAAGCAGAAGTTTCCTACTCATCTTTGGTCAGTTTTGAGTTGAGTACAATTTCGGGAACAGTAGACCAAGTTGAGAAGACCTGACATTGAGTATGAGGTTCAGACCCCACTTAATGTCCTGCTCAATCTGGGCTCATGTTTTATTGGAAACATAAACTCACATAAAAATGGTACGAGAGTCTTCAATGCTTGCCAGGCTACATCAGGGTAAGAACCGAGGACAGATGCCCAAATGTAGCTGTGAGATTGGTTGGATGCCACATCCCCAGCCAGAGTTCATGAAACATTGGATAAGTGTCCCTTATTGAGAGGTTAGAACACTTGCATCTTGCCACAGTTAATTTTATGTGTCAACTTGGCTAGGCCATGGTATCCACATATTTGATTATATACTATTCTAGATGCTTCTGTGAAGTTTTTTTTTTTTTTCTTTTCAGTACTGGAGATTGAAACCAGGGCATTCTACCTCTGAGTACATCCCCAGCCCTGTTTTTAATTCTTTATTTTTGAAACAGGGTCTCACTAAGTTGCAGAGGGCCTCACTAAGTAGCAGAGACTGGCTGTGAACCTGCGATCCTCCTGTCTCAGCCTCCCAAGTACTGGAATTACAAGCATGCACCACCATACCTGGCTCTGTGAAGTTTGTTTTTATGAGATTGACTTTTGAATCAGATGACTTCTAGTAACGCTGATTACCTGCCATAATATGGGTGGCCGGGACTCATCCAATCAATCCATTGAAGGCCTTACTAGGAAAAAAAAAAAAAGACTGACACCCTAGGGGAAGAGGGGCCTCTGACAGGAGACCTCTGAAGTCACAACCTGTGTCTCCTTGCTGAGTCTCCAACCTGACAGTCTCCTCTGCTGACTGGCCTTGCCAGCTTCTATGATTCCTTAAAATAAGCCATTCTTACGTACATCCTACAGGTTCCGTTTCTCTAGAGAATCCTGACTCATACAGGCCATGTAATGGACTGAAAGAGTAACTGATTCATTAGTCATCAGCAGGAAAATGGTCATCAAAGAACTTTTCAGAGAAGAAAAATGAATGGCAGTGCTATTCTGAACTAAACTGCTGTGGGTGGGAAGAAAGCCAAGAATGAACACTGATTCCCTCACCAAATCCAGTTTTCTACCTTTTGGGAAGATGCCCTTTGTTTTTACTTTTAGAGAAAAAGGCTCTATGATTTAACTTGTTTTAGATTCTACATGTAAGTGAGAATCATGTGGTATTTTCCTTTCTGTGCCTGGCTTCTTCCACCTTAACGTAACGTTCTCCTCCACTTTCATTTATGTTGTTGCAAATGGCAGAGTCTCCTGTTAAAATGTAAGGCTGAATAGTATTCCACTGTGTATATGTACCACATTTTATTCACAGAAACTGAGGGTTGCGGTGGGTGGGGAGCAGGCTGGATGGGGACTGAGAGGTTATTGCTCAAAGGGTAGTACAGAGTTTCAGTTAGGCAGCAGGAATAAATTTTAGTGGCCTATCACACTAGCATGGTGACTATACTTAATAATTATGTATTGTATATTTCAAAATTGCTAAAAGAGTAGATTGTAATTGTTCTCAATGTAAAGAAATATTTATATGAGTAATGAATATGTTAACTAACATTATTCAGTCATTCTATAATGTGTATCATAACATCACATGCACTTTAAATATACCATTGTCTGGTATCTCTGGGGGTTCATACCAAAATCCAAGGATGCTTAAGTCCCTTCTATAGAGTGATGTAGTATTTGTATATACATCACACACATCCTGCTGTATACGTTAAACCATCTCTAGATTACTTACATATACCTAATACAACGTGCTATGTAAATTGTTGTCTTTAGAGATAAAGAAAAAAAGTCCATGCATTTCAAGATAGATGTAATTTTTTTTCTGAATGTTTTCAATCTGAGGTTGGTTCAAACTACAGATGTGAGACCCACAGATACATTATTTGTGAGTGATAACATAAAACAGGAAAAGCTATCAGTTCAACTCTGAGTTCTTAAAATTCTTTTTTTTCTTTTTTTTTTGTGTGTATGATACTGAGGATCGAACTCAGGGCCATTCTACCTCCAAGTACACCCCTGCCCTATTTTTATTTTTTAATTTTTGAAAGAGGATCTCACTAAGTTACAGAAGGCCTCGTTAAATTGCTGAAGCTGTATTTTCCAACATGAAAAAGTGGGATTATTTGTGTCCTGTTTGCATAAGACATGATGACATCTTTTGAGGGCAAGAATTTCAAAGTTTTCCCTTTAAACAGTTGGTAAAATCAGTGTCCATGAAGATGCGTGATACACTTAGGAGGACTAAGGGGGAGTGTTTACGTAGGTGGGTCTCAAGGACAATGTGTCTTGCTGTCTGTTCTGTTATCCTCCAGAGTTAGAGATGGAATAAAACATGACGTCTTTTGAACCAGGGCACACAAATGACAGTATCTGTGACTGAGATTTATGAATGGAGTGTGTATAATCCATTAGTAGATCCAGTTAATTAAAGAGCTAAAGGCAAGAGAGACAATTGAGAATGAACAATTCGGCCCATTAATCTCTGTAAATATAATGAAGATTTCAAATAGTCACGACTTCAATGAATGGAACTAATTGATTGCATCCTCTCTGGGCTACAAAGTTCTTGTTTACACGTCTTTATATCCCCCTCAGCACCTCACCCAGCGCACTGTACTAAGGAGATAATCAATAATAGTGGTTGACATGTTGCCAGCAGTTTTAATTTGTATAAATTAATGAAAAGAAGTGTGAAATCTCTTGTCACATTTCCTTTGTGTTCTATATACACCCGAGAGGCTGAGGTTAACATGTTATCAAAGTCCTGGAAATGTGTTTGAACAAACACAAAAGTTTCCTCACTGCCCAGGCAGTTCCTTTACATACATAATACCATGGCAAAAATTTATTTAATTGCAAAATTCATTTAATGAATAAGCCAAGTTCTGCGGGTTAAGACCGTAATCCCGTACTTGGGAGGCTGAGACCAGAGGATCCCGGTTCGCGGCCAGCCTCAGCAACTTCGTGGCTTCGTGAGGCTCTCTGCAACTTAGTGAGACCCTGTTTCAAAATAAAGAATAAAAAATAGGAGTGGGGGTGTAGCCCGGAGGTAGAATGCTCCTGGGTTCCATCCCCAGTACCACAAAAAAAAAAAAAAAAAAAAAAAAAAAAAAAAAAAAAAAAAAAAAAAAAAGACTGAGGAGCCAGTAAGATTTGGGAGTAAAGGAGAAGGGATATGATGGTGCATACCTGTAAACCCAGATTTGGGAGACTGAGACAGGAGGATTGCAGGTTTGAGATCAGTCTCAGCAATTTAGCAAGATCTTTGATAATAAAAAATAAAATGGGGCTGGGGGCAAAGCTTAAAGGTAAAATGCTCCTGGGCTCAATCCCCAGTAAAAAAAAAAAAAGTTATTGAGGTTTTAAGCAATGATCAATGAACCTTAAAAAATCTCCTCCTCCTCCTCCTTCTTCTCCTCTTTCTCCTTTGCTGGAGAAATTGGTAGTTTAGGTTTTAGATATTATTTGTTTAAGGATTTTGTGGCAGTACTTAGGTAGGCATTGTGACTTGGAAAATGTGATCCTGTTGTTTGACAAGAAAATTTGAAGAAAGGTAGAAACTGGCTAGACTCAATAAAGGAAATACTGAACATATTATTCGAGGTGTCAATCATACCTGTGCCTGTCCCTGATCTCAGGATTCCCTACGTATATAGTGGTGCTACACAGATGACACGAAAGGAGAGCAGTTCCTTGAAATGAAGAGTGTACACTGAACTCAGGATCCAGCCAAGGGTGCCGTATCACTGTTTACACACAGCACTGTTCTGGAGGTTCTAGCCAACCGACAAAAGATCAAGGAAAATTATCTATAAGAATTCGAAAGGGCCGGGTGTGGTGGCACATGCTTGTAATCCCAGAACCTGGGAGGCTGAGACCAGAGTTCGTGGCCAACCTCAGCTACTTAGTGAGGCACTCTGCAACTTACTGAGACCCTGTTTCAAAATAAAGAATACAAAATAGAACTGGGGGTGTAGCTCAGAGGTAGAATGCCCCTGAGTTCAATCCCCAGTACCGCAAAAAAAAAAAAAAAAAAAAAAAAAAAAAAAAAAAAAAAAAAAAAAAAGAAAAAGAATTAGAAAGGAAGAAACAAAGCTACTACTACGGGGACAAAGGGCAAACACATCCCTGAGCCTTAGCTCATAGCTCCTTAGCTATTCAAAGCTTATCAGTTTCGAAGACCAGGTGCATCTTACATAAAGGATAATACTATTGAGGAGATCCCCAGGGTCCTGGACTTGTTCATTGCTATGCTTTGTGCTTTCTTCTACTCCATACCAGAGTCCTCTCTTAAGAGCCACAGAACTCATTCTTACTACTAAGCAGAGATGTTTATATAGGATGTGGCATTGATATGAAAAATAAATTTGGCTCCAGGCAGACAGACTGGTCTTGCCTTCCTCAAAAGCTAAAGTAAACTCATGAAGGAGGAAGAGGAGGAGGAGGAGGAGGAGGAGGAGGAAACACTTTTTGAGATGTACCTAAGGCTAATTAACATTCTTAAAATCTTAGCTCCCCTTGCTGTACCTTCTCATGGAGAGCACAAGAACCAACTGGTCTGCCATCAATAGCAACCTCAAAAATCCAAAAATTATTAGAATGAGATAGAATAATAAAACAAAAATTAGTAATATTTCTATAGATCAGTAGTAAGAAGTTACAAAAGCCAAACTGGTAATGATAATAAAAATATAAGGCACCTGAAACTAAAAATAGTAAAAAAATTGAAATACATTTACAGATTAATTTTTAAAACAACTATATCTTAGGATATTAAAGGAGACATATAAATTAAGAGATATACTATGTTTATGGTTGCTACTTCTTTAAAAAATTGATCTGTTGATAAATGTAATTCTCATTAAAATCCCAAGAGAATTTGAGGAGGACTTGGATACAGAATTTCCATGAAAAACCAAGTCATTTTTGAAGAACAACAGATATGAAGGACTTACTTTACCAGATGTGAAGAATTAGCAAAAGGCCTAGTTATTAAAAAGATAGCATTTGGTAGTGTTAGACAATGAAACAGAATTAAGAACCGGAACAGTTCACACACAGTTAAGAACTTGGAACAGTCTCACACATATAGAAACTGGGGATATTACAGAATTAGTATTGCGTGTCAGAATTTAAAGAGAAACAATACAATAAATAGTGCTAAGGCAACTGGTTAGCCAATTGAGGAAAGAGTTTCACATTATAGAAGCATCAATTCCAGTTGGATTAAGGATGAAAGAGTACAAACCAAAATTAGAACTTCCAGAAGAAACTATTGAAGAATATCTTTATGCACTT
This sequence comes from Graphiurus murinus, assembly GCA_004027655.1. Classification (NCBI taxonomy): domain Eukaryota; kingdom Metazoa; phylum Chordata; class Mammalia; order Rodentia; family Gliridae; genus Graphiurus; species Graphiurus murinus. The sequence goes on from PVLC010029643.1 coordinate 5,947, forward strand.
GAGATAGGAGTGATTTCCTTAAAAAAGATATACTTCAAAGAAAAGATTGGCAACAGGCTATACCAATGATTTCAATTTGTGTTCATGAAAGAGGAAATGAAAACATCTATAATTAGGGAGGAGATAGCTTTAAAATACATAACCTGAAAAAGAATATCTGGAATATATCTAACTAATCAATAGAAAAAATATCACCAAAGAGAAAAATACCTCACAAGAAAAATACTTTTTCTTTCTAAATATGTGGATAGCAATATCTGTCCAAATATTTTTATTTATTCAGTAGAAAAATTGGCAAAGGAAAAATGAACAGGTAATTTATAGAAAAAGTAAAAATGATCAGTATATGACAAGATGCTCACCCTAAATGGTAATCAAGGAAAGATAAATGTAAATTCAGTGAGTTTTTTTTATACCCACCAAACTGGTAAAATTAAGTAGATTAACGATATCAGGGATTGTGAGAATGTGATGAATTACACCATGTATGTATTGGTGGAGTCATACTCTGGTGCAATTACATTCAAAAACAATATGGAATAATGAGTAAATTTGATGATGAGCCACGCTTAGACCTAATACTTCAACATGGAGGTCCCTAGAAGCGCTCTCTCATGGACCTGAGGGGACAAAAGCTATATCCAGCCCAAGTCACAAACTATGCAAATGGCCAGGAACAAAACACTGGACTAAATCCAGGCATGTGAAAATAAATGAGCTACAGTCTGCAGGGATACCTCAGAGATATTTTGGTTTGGACCTGTGATAAAGTTACAAGAATTTTTTCATTTCCCAGTGCATATAAAAGTTATATTTACACTATACTGTAGTTCATTAAGTATGCAATAGCATTCTGTCTAAAAAAGTGTTTACCTTAATTAAAAATACCTTATTGATCTAAAGTGCTAATGATCTGCGCCTTCAAGGAGTTGTAATCTTTCTTTCTCTCTCTCAATTCCTTCCTTCCTTCCTTCCTTCCTTCCTTCCTTCCTTCCTTCCTTCCTTCCCTTCCTCCCTCCCTCCTTTCCTCCTTCCTTCCTTCCTTCCTTCCTTTCCTCTCTCTTTCCCTTCCTCTTTTCCTCCTTCCTTCCTTCCTTTCCTCCCTCCTTCCCTCCCTCCCTCCCTCCCTCCCTTCCTTCCTTCCTTCCTTCCTTCCTTCCTTCCTTCCTTCCTTCCTTCCTTCCTTCCTTCCTCCCTTCCTTCTCTTTCTTTGTGCTAGAGCTCCAACCCAGAGCCTGGTGCATGCTGAGCAAGTGCTCTACCACTAAGTCACATCATGTAATTTTTGTTGGTGGCAAGTCCTGCCTCAGTGTTGGTGGCTGCTGACTTATCAGGGTGGTGGTGGCTGGAGACTGGGGGTAGCCATGGCATTTGTTTAAAATAAAGCAATAATGAAGTTTATTGTACTGGTTGACTCTTCCCTTTCATGAAAGATTCTCTGTAACATGCACTATTGTTTAATGGCATTTTGACAATAGTAGAACTTCTTTACAAGTTGGAATCAACCCTCTCAAGCCCCACCATTGCTTTTTTAGCTAGGTTTATGTCATAGTTTATAAAATATTCTAAATCCTTTGTTGTCATTTAAGCAATGTTCACAGCATCTTTACCAGAAGTAGACACTATCTTAAGAAACCACTAGTCTTAAGCCAGGCATGGTGGAGTATGTCTGTAATCCTAGTACTTGGGAGGCTGAGACAGGAGGATTGCAGGTTCACAGCCAGTCTCAGCAACTTAGTGAGGCCCTCTGCAACTTAGCAAGACCCTGTTTCCAAATGAAAACCAAAATAGTGTTTGGGCTGTAGCTCAGAGGTAGAATGCCCCTGAGTTCAATCTCCAGCGCCCCCCCCATGAAACTACTAGCTTTGCTCATCCACAAGAAGCAACTCCAAATTTGTTAGATTGAGATAATTCAGTCATAACTTCAGGCTCTGCTTCCAGTGCTGCTTCTCCCTCTGTTTCCTCCACATCTGCAGTTACTTTACCCTCTGAAGTCCCGAACCCCTCACAATCCTCCATGAAGGTTGGAATTACCTTCTTCCAAATTCCTGCTCATGTTGCTATTTCGACCTTCTTGAAGAACCATGAATTCACCTAGTGAATTCATCAGTTCACCTAGAATGGTGAGTCTTTTACAGAGATTTTCAACTTATTTTGTCTAACTTCATCAGTGGAATCATTACTGATGGCATCTATAGTCTTATAAAAAGTATTTAAAATTTTTTTTTGGTACTAGGGATTGAACTAAGGGGCATTCTATCTCCAAGATACACCCCCAGCCCTATTTTCTTTTTATTTTGAAACAAGGTCTCGCTAGGTTGATGAAAGTCTACTACTTGCTGTAGCTGTCCTTGAACCTGTGATCCTCCAGTCTCAGTCTCCCAAGTACTGGGATTACAGATGTGGACCACCACGCCTGGCTGTGAAATGCACTTTTTTTTTTTTTTTTTTTTTTGTGGCACTGGGGATTGAGCTCAGAGGCATTCTACCTTTGAGCTACACCCCCAGCCCCATTTTTAATTCTTTATTTTGAAACAGGGTCTCACTAAGTTGCAGAGGACCTTACTAACTAGCTGAGGCTGGCCTCGAACCTGCGATCCTCCACCTCAGCCTCCCAAGTGCTGGGATTACAAGCATGCACCACCACGCCCGGCTCTGAAATGCATTTCTTAAGTAGGAGACTTGAAAGAAAAATCCCTCCTTGATCCATGGGCTGCAGGATGAATGCTGTCCTAGCAGACATAAAAACACCATTAGTCTCATCTCCATCCCCGTTAGAGCATTTGTGTGACCGGGTGCTTATCAATAATGAGCAGTAATATTTGAAAGGAATCTCTTTTTCTGAGCAGTGAGACTCAACAGTGGGCTTAAAATATTCAGTAAACCATGTTAAAATATTCAGAAAACCATGTTTAAATAGTGATGCTGGCATCCATCATGCAGACAGTATTGTTCCATTTACAGAGCTCAGGCTGAGTAGATCTGGTGTAATTCTGAAGGGCTCCAGGATTTCAGGATGTGACCATTGGCTTCAACTTAAAGTCACCAGCTGCCTTGGGCCCTAACAAGAAAGTTGGCCTGCTTTGAAGCCAGACATTGACTTCTCCTCTCTAGCAATGGAAGTCCTCGAGGGCCTCCCCTTCCAAGACAAGGAGGCTGTTTCTATGCTGAGAATCGGTTGCTTGGTGGCCACCTTCACCCAGGATCTCAGCTACATCTTCTGGAGAACTTGCTGCAGCATCTGCACCAGCACCTGCTGCTTCACTTCGTCCTTCAATGATATGGACATGGCTTCTTTCCTTAAGTTTCACAATCTCTGCTAACTTCACTCTTTTCTTCTGCAGATTCCTCACTCCTCTCGGCCTTCCTAGAAATGAAGAGAGTTAGGGTCATACTTTCCATTAGGCTTTGACTTAAGGGAACGCTGTGACCGTTTTGATCTTCCATTGAGACCACTGAAGTTTTCTCGTATCAGCCACAGGCTGGTTTTTTTTCCTTATCATTTTTGAGTCCATTGGAACAGCATGTTTAACTTCCTTCAAGAGCTTTTCCTTTGCAGTCACAGCTTGGCTAACTGGTGCGAGAGGCTTGGCTTTCAGCTAGTCTTGGCTTTCCCGTGGCTTCTTTACCAGCTTAATCATCTCTAGCTTTGATTTAAAGTGAGAGACACGTGAGTCTCCCTTCTACTTGAATGCTGAATTGTAGGTTATAGATTGGCCTCATTTCAGTATTGTTGTATTTCAGGGAATGGGGAGGCCCAAGAAAGAGGGATACAGGAGTGGCCAGTAGGTAGCCACCTTATTTATTGATTAAGCTCACTGTCTTATATGAGTGTGGTTCATGGAGCCCCAAATCATTACAATAGTAACATCAAAGATCACTGATCATGCTGGGTATGGTGGTGCACACCTGTAATTCCAATAGTTAGGAGGCTGAGATAGGCAGATCACAGGTTTGAGGACAGCCTCAGCAATGTAGCAAGACTCTTGGCAGCCTGGAGAGACCCTGTTTCACAACAAAAAAAATAAAAAGATCTGGGGAGTGTAGCTTGGAGGTAGAATGCCCCTGGGTTCAATTTCTAGTGTCACACACACACATACACAAAAAGATCACTGACCACAGATCACTCTATCAAATACAACAGTAATGGCATAGTTTAAAACATTGCAAGAATTACCAAAATAGGACACAGACTCATGATGTGAGCACACGCCAACGAAAGAATGACACCAGTAGATTTGCTCGATGAAGGGTTGCCACAAACCTTCAATTTGTAAGAAAATGAAATATATGCCAAGCATGATAGAATGAGATATACCTGTATACATCAACATAGATGAATTTTACAGCCACAACAGTGGAACGAGATTGTTAGACATATGTTGAAATGTACGTGCATATTGAAAAAATAAATAACACTAAAAATGTAATGTGCAGGAATATATAGACATAGTTGATTTTTATTATGTGAGATAGTTTCTTTTTTCTTTTTTTACAAAAGCAAGTTAGGAACACTAAATTAGTAGCTCCTAGGGGTGAATTAAGAGTTAGGTTCCTATGAGCCTGTGGTCACGTTTTTGTCAACCAGTCTTTATGTATTCTTTCTGTTTAAAACACCATATTTAATATATATTGTCAGCTGGGCATGGTGGCACATGCCTGTATTACTTGTACTTGGGAGGTTGAGACAGGAGGATTTCAGGTTTAAGACCAGCCTCAACAGCTTGGTGACAGTCTCCCTAGTGAGACAAAAGAAAATGGAGGGTGTTCCTGGGGATGTAGTTCAGAGGTAGAATGCCCCTAGGTTCAATCCCCAGTACGAGTAAAGAAAAAAATATACATATATATTGAACACACACACACACACACACACACACACACACACATTCAGTTATAATTAACAGTGCACTCTCTGCCAGTAGCACTGTGATTCTGGCCTGAGCAACACTTATTTAATAAATACACATGCATTTTCTCCACAGGGCATGTTATGACCTTGGGCTTAGGAACACTACTTGGTTGCCATTTTAAACAGCAAAATCACCAAAAAAAAAAAAAAAAAAAGCACAATAATTGAAAAACCTGTAAGGCTAAAGAGACCAGGAAAGAACCCTTGTTTACAGTATCAGAGCTGAAATAAGTCACCTTGTTCAGCCTCAGCTGGGAACCTGTGCCTCGCACTGGGTCACACAAACATGTCGCTGCTACACCCATGTCTGCAGACTGAGAAAGTGCCATGAGTGTCGATTTGGGAGTTACAAAGAAATTTTTAGCAAGCAGACAAGTTTGTGCAAACTGAATCTGTAAATAATGAGGATCAACTGCATGCATGTGGTCAAACTGTAAATAAAAGCAAGGATGTGTTCGGACACAGGCACAAAATCCATGCTATTAGCTATTGCAGCGCAGGATGGGAAATGAGGTGAGAGGACTTCAAAGACTTGGCTACGTCCTATTTGTTTAGCTGAATCTTGATAGCTAAAGTATTACTTTAAAAATAATAATATAACAAAGAAGCAAAAATTATGTATAGTATTTGTTATACATATACTCTTGGGATGATTTATAAACATAAAACATCTCAAAATTCTACAACAAGCTGTCTGTTCAAGCATTAACTAATTAATTAATTCACAGTGTGTCAAGAGCACGGGTTAGGAGAGAAGCACTGAGCTTTGTCTATGGAGAATCATCCTTGTCTTCAAGGAGCTCAGAACTGAGTGACCGAAGAGTTCTGGGGTTTTCTTAGGATGCAAGAGCAACCAAATGTGTGGGTGTGTATGGTTACTGTTGTATAGTTTTGGCACAAACTCAAACTTCCCCGTGTTTATTGGAACCACCCATTGTGCCTAGCATTGGGCGGCATACAGTGCATCATTAATGATGTTTGTTTGAAGTGGGGGAGGGGAGGCAGGAAAAAGGGCGGTACGTCCATTGGAAATGGAAAAAATGCCTGGGCTTCAGTAGGATGTCCCTGTGGACTCATCTTTCTTGGATCAGCTGGGGCTCCCTTCACCTGTGCGCTCTTTTTCCTTGCCCTCTTCTCATTTTCACAAACTTGTGACTTCAGTGATTCCCCCTTTCCTTCCCTCCAGCTCTCTGGGGCTTACCACAATAGCAGGAAGGGACAGCGCCCTTCAAGAATCCAAGAAGCACTTAATCTTGTCTCTCCTTCTCTTCCCGGTCCTCAGGCAAGATTTTCTTTGCAAAATTCTACACTCAGATCCATATCCCAGCACAGTGAGGTTTGCCCAGCGGGCACAGAGCCACTTTTCTTTCTTTAGGGTGTTGTAGCTCATGAACACATTTAGAACTGAGCCAGGACAATGTTTGACAAATACAGATGCGGGTTTCATGTTAGCAGTTTCCTCAGCTCAAATATGAATTTGAGCTTCTAGATTCCTCTTTGAATCCATTCAGTTCAAATACCGCAAATGTCTTTGAGTTTACATGACTAAATTAGAAAAGAGAGCCGGGTGTGGTGATGCATACTTGTAATCCCAGCATTTGGGAGGCTGAGATTGGAGGATCTGGGTTCGCAGCCAGTCTCAGCTGCTTAGTGAGGCCCTCCACAACTTAGTAGACCCTGTTTCAAAATAAAGAATAAAAACTAGAGCTGGGGCTGTAGCTCGGAAGTAGAACACCCCTGAGTTCAATCCCCAGTACCGCAACAACAATAACAATACAACTTCCGAAACTTTTGTCTTTATAAGTTAATTTTTGGGGTGTTTTGTTGTAGTAATTAAAAACTGATTGAAGTCAGGCGTGGTGGCGCATGCTTGTAATCCCGGCATTTGGGAGGCTGAGACCGAAGGATCCAGGTTCCAGTCCAGCCTCAGCTACCTAGTGAGGCACTCCGTAACTTAGTGAAACCCTGTTTCAAAATAAAGAATAAAAAATAGGGCTGGGGGTATAGCTCGGAGGTAGAATGCCCCCAGGTTCTATCTCCAGTACCGCAAAAAAAAAAAAAAAAAAAAAAAAAAAAAAAAAAAAGTTAGAAAAGAGATGTTTGCTCCTTATGTGCAGGTGACACAATGAGTAACTTGGTGTTAGACGACAGGTTGGTTGATACCTCCTGAGTCACCAGTCTGGTGATGATATAATTCTGATATGAAAACAGGATTAGAAATGCTGAAGCTTTTCCAGCTATTTGGAAAATATGTTTATGCTCCACCAGGCTCTTGGACTTCATGTTCCCATTATCTTGCTTTTTACTCTTATCATCTGTAGCCAAAGAAGAGGTGACTTAAACTTGCAGGGCGTGATTTTACCCTTGAAGATCTGCTCCTGGCCTCAAAAAAGCAGGCGTCGTAAATAGCTTAAATTCATTTGACCTCAAAAATATGTGGCTTCCCTGCCCTGAACACTTGGCTTATTTGAGAACACATCCTCAACACTTAAAAATTCATTCCTTTCCCCTTTCTTTGCATAGATGGCTATCTTGGCAGAACACGTCTGTTTGTATAAACCCACTTGCTCTGCCAGTGGGAAATGCCACCTGCTGCCTTCAAGAAAAGAAGTTTCCAGAAATATGAAGATATCAGATGTTTCACTATTGGCAGATTGGCCATAAACACTTGTAAAATTGTCAAGCCATTTCTTCTGCATTTCTGAATGCAGAGCACTTTTGGGGAGGGGCCTCATTCATCCTAAGAGGAAAGCATTCAGGCCTCTTTCATTGGACTTGCCTCTCCACCCACAGACATCTGGGCTCTGGTGCTGTATGGCAGAGATCTTGAAATGGCAACCTACTATTGCTCTGGAACATTCGTTTTCTTCCTGACCACTTTCAGTTAATAGAGAGAAAGTTAAAAGCATCCAGCTCATGCAAAAGCTTTTATGAAAATGAATGTCTCAAACAAATGGAGCTTTAAAAAAACATCCAAGACTTGATGCACACTAATAATATTAGCGCCAATTATATTTAGCCTTTTTCAAATAAAGCCCTTGCAAATAGATAACAGGGGTCTGCTTCCATTTCCGCCCTGCCCACTCCTACCCTCCCTCTCTATGAAGAATGACTCATGGATCAGTCTTGAGCCCAAGCAGCAGGCAAAGGGATCAACAGAGGAACAGAAGGAAGGTGCTGCTGCCTCTCTCTTCCTGCTTTCAGTTGCAAAGGTCCCCCAAGACATGCTGAAATTGGTCAGGATGTTGAATTCTCTCTCTCTCTGGCAAATTTCATTCTTTTAGACTTATTGTGCTCCACTCCTAGTTGTCATTCTCTGCGATTAAGTAAAAATAAATGTTAGCACCATTAGGAGGCCGAAGTAATTCCACGGTGCATACTAATTCACTCTGGTCTCCCTGCAATGTGCTCTGAAATCCGGAGCCTGGGGCATTTTGTTTCTGGATTCTTAGAAGACACTATTTATAATCTGAGTTGCCACCCTTGTTGGAAACACTTCCTTGGAGTGATAATGAACCTTGTCGTGTTTATACAACAGGGTCTCCGTAAATCACAGCTTTCTCTCTGCATACTATTAGTGTTATCAAGCCTGCCTGGAATACCTGCAGACTGGGTGGGAGATGAAAAGAATGTTTGCGGATGTCTAATAACTAATTGCAGAGGCTTCCTACTCCCCCCTCCCCCGCCCCCCAAATGAATCACTTGTCAGAGAAAATGATGTTGATCGAGTTCACGCAGTTTCATTGATAACAAATGAACACTGGGAGTCACCGCATGCACTCATTGTTGTGATGTGAGTCAACTTTCCTGCTGGTGTTCAAAATCCACCTGGGTAATAACAGTTCCCATCACTGAGCAGAGACAATAGGGAAGCCTCTCTCACCATCTGGAAACTGACACCTTTATTTCTCTATTTTAATTTTCCATCCTCATCCTGAGATTGCTGGCTACAGCATCGCATAGCAGTTTATGACATTGCTACTGATTACAAGGTAATGATTCTTCATCAGTTCCATGTGGTTTATGTGGGATTGTCAGAGATGGATCAGGGAGCATGCAAATAGAAATTGTAACCGCTAATGAATGGTAGGCCCTCAGCTACCTGTCTTGCACGCAATGGCAGTATAGAGAACAGCAATTCAAGCCCTGCGCACAGGGCCAACTTACTCATTTTCCAAAATGAATTAGCAGTCAATTCTGGAAAACAACCGATTTGATGAATTTTAAAGTTCCCATCAGCTAATCTAATCAATCAGATCTGCAAATCATCGAACTTGTTTTTTATGTAGCCATAAGCTCAAGGGTTTTTTTTTTTTCCCCAATGATGTCTTTATCATTTTGGTTTTATGTACAAATCAAATTGACAGCGACTTTGACAGCTGTAAACTTAATTAACAGCTTGGCAAAGACGCTCTGTTATTTTCAGTCACTCTATTCATAAATCTGCAATAGATCTGTACTAATAACTGTATGTCTACAAAACCAAAACATACGATCCAGAACAGTCCCAGTTGCAGGTTAAACTCCAGCTTTGCTCCCTCCCTCTATAACTCTGTGATGCAGGATAAGGGCAAGGCTCCTGGGGGGTCTAGCTCAGCAGTAGAGCACTTGCATAGCATGTGTGAGACTCTGGGCTAGATCTTTGGCTAGGAAAAAAAAAGGCTATGTAAAAAATGCTTTTAAGATTCTCAGCATACTTGAAATTCCTTAAGACAGGAAATGTCATTTGGTCCAGCTTAACCACATTAACTAAATTGGAGGAGGAAAATGTTTTTGTTTTACTTTTGTTTCTTAGTTTTATGGAACTTGGGCCTTGGTTGGAAAAAAGTCACCAAAGTTCGGTACATAGCTGCTGAATTAACATACTGAGTTAAAATAAACGTTATCAAGAACATATAGGAAGCTAGATGTGGTGGCACACGCCTGTAGTCCCAGTACTTGGGAGGCTGAGACAGAAGAACTTAGCAACCTAGTGAGACCCTGTTTAAGAAAAAAATAGGCTCAAGGTGTAGCTCAGAGGTAGAACGTCCCGGGTTCAATCCCTAGTAACACACACACACACACACACACACACACACACACACACACACACACCATATAGGGAAAAATATAGCAAATGACTCATGACCTAATAAGTTGACCTAACTCCTGGAAGAGGATTTGTTATAAATTTATGGGGTAGTCCTTTTAGGGGGGTGGTTAGGACTAAGCACAGACAATGAAACAAAGAACATTCAGGAATTTAACTACCAAATACAATAAATATGCAAGTTATAATAATCTGGTCTAGAGACTGGGCTGACATTTATCATCATATATTAATTATAAAATACTTGACTAAGATAAAGAATGACATGAAAAGTTCGTCAAATTAAAACAACACATCATTCATTGTATATGGATACTTCATATGTCCTAATTATATGTGCTTCTTAAAGTGGTCATTAAAGTCTGTTAGACTTCAAGTAGCCCATACTTGGTCATTCTATTTCAAGTTATTGTATGTCCCTGAAACACAGACACTAGATTTTTGAGTCTTCTGAAATCCAAACTTACCTTTCTCCCCATTAATCGGCATCTTTAAACTTTACCATAAGTCGTTCCAGAATCAGAGTGGGGCGGAGCTCAGCGCATCTGTTTTAGGTTGACTTCCCTGGAGTTCTGGATTCCCTGGCACATCGTCTTTCTACAGGATCAAAGGAAGAGTTGCTGGTGAATTTCCTGAGGAGGTCACGAGCCAGGGCGCCCCTTCTCCATCATCACAGGAATTTCCCAGGTGTCCAAGATCACCTGAAAGTCTCTTTGCCTCTCAGCTGTCCTTACACATCGATGCTAAGAACACTCCGCCCAGTGTTCTCATCTATCCTCGTATCATAACCTGCATTCAGTCTCTCAAATCCCAGTCAGGCTCTCACTATATCTGTCTTCTCTCCTTGAGCCCTCTAGCACATCAACTAGCTGGTCTCTTCCCTTCCTTTCTGCCTCTTTCTAACCTTTGCTTTCATTCTCGCTGTCTCTACCTCCCACTGAAATGGTCTGTCTCTTCTGATGGTCCTTAAACATTTAGATCCAGATCCCACCACTCCAAGGAGAGACAGAGTTAGGATCTGTAAAGAGGAACAGGGTGGGTCAAAACTGATAATCTCATCAGATGCAGTGAGTTATCGCCTGACGCACCAAGTAGCATAAATCCTCCTGCTCTTAACTGATAGAATGAATTGGATGAGGTTAAATGAATTATCGTCATTCATCAAACTGCAGTGTATCCATGGTGAATGAAAAATTACACAGGGCTGCTGCTCATAAGAGAGGCTGGCGCTTTCCCCAACGTTAGGAGGTCAGATGAGCTGTCAAAAGTTAATATTCAAAATCGTACCCCAAATTATGGTTAGGATGTCATCCAGTTCTCACTGAACACTTCTTGATTTTAAAAAAATAATAAAAATATATAGTAAGTGCATTGATTGGACAGCCACCATGCACCAGGCTGTGATCGTAGTGTTATGGCTTAGAGTAAGTGGTCAGTTAACATTAGCTGCTATTATTACTTTGTCTGTATTACTTTATTTATTTTAAAATATATTTTTGTTGGTGCATTGTAATCTCACATCATAATGAAGTTCAGTGTGATAGGGACATACAGTACCTCGCCCTCTTGATCCTCACAACTACTCTTAAGATATACATTCAAAATTATCCCATTTAGCAAATATATTAGTTTGCTAAGAATGCCGTGACAAAATACCACAATCTGGCTGCCTTAAACCATATACATAGGTTTTCTCATGGTCTAATGACTGGAGTTTCAGGTTCCAGGTGTCTGCAGAGCTGGCTTCTTCTGCGGCCTCTCTCCTGGCCTTGCAGTGGATGCCTTTTACTGTGTCCTCCCGTGTCTTCATCTGTGTGTGTCTGTGTCCTCAGCTCTTCCTCTCGAAAGCACAAGAATCTCTTGGAATTAGGGCCTATTTTAATGACGCCATTTAACCATAATTATTTTTGTCAATACCCTATCTCCGAATAAATTCACATTCCAAGGTACAGGGGGTTAGGACTTCGATGCCTGAGTTTTGGAGGGACACAGTGCTGCCCATAATAGGCAGATAAGGAAACCAAGGCATGTACAGAACCAAACCATCCACCATTCCCGGCATTTAGCTTCCCAGGCTATGCTCTTATTTGATTGTTTGTTTTTTATTTTTGCCTCATCTGGGGTTGAACCCAAAGGTGTTCTACCACTGAGCTACAGCTCTAGCCCTTTTTCTTTTTGTTTTAAAATAGGATCTCACTAAATTTCTGAGCTGTTCTTGAACCTGCAATCCTCATGTCGCAGCCTCCCAAGCACTGAGATTAAAGGTGTGTACCACCATACCCAATTGATTTTTTGTTCTAAAACACGGTCTTTCTAATTTGCTGAGTTTGGCCTTGAATTTGCAATCCTCCTGTCACAGATTTCCAAGAAGCTGGGATTACAGGTGAGTACCACCACTCCTGGTATGTGCTTTTAATCACTATATGGAGTGTATTTTGAATGAAATGCAATGTTAAGATGTACTTTCAGCATCTCTAATTGAAGTTACCAAAGCATAATCTAATTTCTCTGTGATTGGTATTAACTAAAATCATCAGGCAGTGAGATGTCTGAGCTTATTGCTTTTCTAATTGATTAAGTATAGGGCACAATATGCTTTATTTCTGACTTTGTTTAAACATCTAGACTGAGCTGGGTATGGTGGCCGCTCCTGCTTGTAATCCCAGTACTTGGGAGACTGGGGCAAGAGGCTCGCAGGTTGGAGGCCAACCTCAGCAACTGAGTGAGACCCTGCTTCAAAATAAAAAGTAAAAAGGGCTGGGGGTGTGGTGGCTCAGTGGTAGAACGTCCCTGGGTTCAATCCCTAGTAACGATAAATAAATAAATAAATAAATAAATAAATAAATAAATAAATAAATAAATAAATAAATAAATAAATAAGTAAATGAATGAATGAATGAATAAGTAAATACATGCATACCTAAGTAACATCTAGGCTGCATATATACCTTCTTCCTTAACTATACAAATGGTAACAATGACTTACATCTTAGTTTGTGATCCAGGATTATGTTTTGCGAGTTGTGACCAGGGGCGCAACATTTATTGTCATTGCCTTTTGCTCGTAGAATGAATATGCATAGACATACACATGCATGGCTTCTCAAGGCTGTGGTAGGTTACTGTTTATTTGAGGATTCTAGTCCCATCTAAAAATACAGAGATTTTATCGAGATTCAGCTCAACAAATTTTTGCATACTTTTCTTGATGATATTTTCTTTTGGCAATAAAAAAGTTCCCACACTCTTAGGAAAAGACTAATTATTCCATCCCCATGGCAACAAGAAGCCACCGCAGCGGATTTTAAACCTGCTTATTTTTCCAACAAGCCTGTTTTATAGCCATGGAGCCATCCGAGCTAGTTTGAAGCCTATTTAATCAATCAACAACTTCCCCCCGTTCATGCACTTCTGAAAGCCAACTAATCAGTGTCAGCCTCTTGCTTTGGAAAGATAGTCGGTAGGAAATGGACTCTCTCCAGTAAACAGGCCTCTGAGAGGGAACCCATCAGCGGTAACTGTGCCCCCACAGCCTCCACCTCCCCAGTCCTGCCTCCGGAGGACCAGACCCTGAATTCTGCGCTTCCCAGATACCCAGTGTGAGACCACTTACCCGCTCTCTGCCAGGACACCGTGCCCATCCCTCATAGTCCTGGACTTTGCCCTTCTTGGTAGACCCTGTAGAACAAATGAGAACTTGGCCTTAATTCCTTGGTTCCAGCTGTCTTTCCTATTGATTGAATCTCAAGCATAAGGCCTAAGTAAATGACTTGTCTTTCTTGTGGCATGATAAAAGGTTAGTTCTAACTTCCAATATCTGCAGAATGGAAATTTAGATGCTCAGAGGACCTCTCCCAGTACAGCACACTTAAAAATGTTATGTTAAAAAGGTCAGCTGGGAGTTGGGCGTGGTGGCACACGCTTGTAATCCCAGCATTCGGGAGGCTGAGACCAGAGGATCCGGGTTCGAGGCCAGCCTCAGCTACCTAGTGAGGCACTCCGCAACTTAGTGAGACTCGGTTTCAAAATAAAGAATAAAAAATAGGGCTGGGGGTATAGCTCGGAGGTAGAACGCCCCTGAGTTCAATCCCCAGTACCGCAAAAAAAAAAAAAAAA
>PVLC010029644.1:0-20047 GCA_004027655.1 Graphiurus murinus
AGCTCTAGAAGGAAATTGCCTGCCCTGCCACTTCTGCAGTCTCCTAGCGTGATAGAAGATCATTTGAAACCAGTTCCTCACTAATAGAGACGACAATGAAAACAAGTTAGCCCTGCTGACTAATTCTCTTATGTGTATTTTTGGCCAAAAGGCATTTATCTCTCCCAGAAAACATGACTTTTACATTTTTGAAAATACATATGGTAAGAGCTTACAGCTGTAGGTACACATTTATTGCAAGTGGCATACATATGCTTTTAGATGCGCAGCTGAGCAGCATGTCCTGCTCAGAGGAAGTGTGGAAGACATCAGTTGACTGAATGAAAACTTGGAGTGTGATGGTATATCTTTCACTGGAGAGTAAGTGAATTGGGGGCATTTGTTTTTATGCATCTCTAAATGTAGTATGATGCATATGCCAAGATCCTTGGTTCTTTTCATATATATATATATATATAAACTATAGTTACTAAAATGAAGTTGATCTTTCTTAATATTACACCATGGGAATAATGAAATAAATTTTGAAGATGGGGAGTACAATGGCAAAGAGAAAAATGCTTATGCATTCTACAATAGGAATCCTTAGCCTTTAATTATTCATTCATTCCTTCATTCAATAAATCTTTTGGGATCCTGTAAGACCTTGTTAATCAAAGTGTAGTCTGCAAAGCAGCAACATAGGCATCACTTATAACTTGTTAAAAATGCACCATCTTAGAATCCAACTCAGATTTCCCGAATCAGAACAGGATTTTAACAAGATCCCCAGGTGACTTGCATGCATATTAAAGTCTGAGAAGCAATGCATACACAGCACTCTACATTCAATGTATATAGAATTTCTCACCTCAGAGTCGATTGTCAAAAAGCACTAAGCAATTAGACCAAGAACTTGTAGAGAAGTGCTATAGAGCAGTGGTTCTCAATTGGGGCTGCTTTCACAATGTCTGGAGATATTTGGGACAATTACAACTAAGGGGATGCTCCTGGCATCTAATGTGTCGAAGCCAGGGGTGCTCTTAGGCATTCCACAATGTGTGGGAAAGCCCCCACAACAAAGAATTGTCCGGCCCCAAATATAGTACACTGGCAGGAATCCAAGGAAAGTAGTTGGTAACTTACGTGGGTATCACAGTGACCTGGAGAGCTTCTTAAAACACACATTGCTGGGCCCCTTCCCAAAGTCTTTGACTGTAGGTCTGGCAGGAGGCCCAAGAGTTTGTGTTTCTATGAAATTTCTAGATAATTCCAATGCTACTGCTAGTCCAGAAGCCACACTTTGAGGAACATTGGCAGAGACTGCCAAGAGATGCTAATTTGGCCCATTGTGGTCGTTTGCCTTCTCCTCGGATTGATTGGCTCCCAGTCATCTTGACCTTCTTCGTTAGAGATTTCCAAGTTAACTAGAACTCAAGCTGCTTTGATACTTATGGATTGACAGGAAGTGAGGCAGTGAGATCTTTGGGAAGGGTGCGTCTCATAGGGGTGGGAGTGTGGGCAGAGCTGAGTCAACAGAGAAGATGCAGCACTATTGTCATTTACAGATGATACCAGATGGCAGCTAAATTCAGAGTCCAGACTGCCTGAGGGGCTTGCTAATTACAAGAGGCTTCAGCTGCAGGAAACACCCTAATCGCCCCAATGGCAGCTGGGCAGCCCCAGGGAAGGCCCCATTGCCAATAGAAATTTTTGTTTGTTGTAAAGTAGGACTTGAAGGGTAAAAATGACAAGTTCAATTTGGACTATATTTAACAGACAGAGAAAGAGGGAGAAGGAAATCTAGGATAGGGTGGCAGAAAATCATCCAGGGGGACAGGTAGGTTTGATTAGATGGGTATCAGAGACCAGGAAGTGACGAGCTGCTGGAACACAGGCCAGGCCCCCAGATACCCCATCCCAGAGATCCTTGCTAAAATGAGGACGATTTTAAGATGGAATTTGTGGTTTCTACCTACCACCTGCTGTATGCCCTCTGATATTTGCTATTCCTTACACACACACACACACACACACACACACACACACACACACAGCTATTGATTAACATGTTTAGGAAGGATAAAGACATCTTCTGCTTTGTTTCATTGGCCTACTGGCTTTCTTTGGTTGGCAACCAGCACTGAGATCATTTTGTTCTACTGGGCGGCATTTAGCAAAACCCCAGGACTGTGAATGAAGGAACAGTAGGGAGGGGAACATCCACCCCAGCAGCTGTTTCTGGGCCATCCCCCAAGTTTTGGGGTTTGGGCCAAGTTCACAATATGCACCTCTACTGGAAATTTTAAGAAGATTTCCTAAAACTGGCAGTTAATTGGAGGAATACATCTAAAATAATTTTTTAACGGTATAGTATAGTGGTTTATAGAATCTTTAAATGGACTTTCTTCTTTGGAATTTGATCTTACAAAGAACAAGTTAGTAGTAAATAATCCCCAATATATTCACATTTGAAAACCACTTCAGACTATTTTGTGCCCCTCTATTGTATCCTGTAATTTCTCAAAGAGTACAGAAATACAATCCATTTCCAGAGAGAAAAACAGTCATTAATAATCCTTCTTAAACACCCCTTTCTTTATTTTTTCCACATTCCCAAAACATCCAGAAACGTCTTTCAGTGGCTCCACCCCTCCTTTCTACCTCTGCAGTTCCATCAATATCCTAGCCATACACCTTGAGTGAGCAGAGAGTACCTTTCCTCTGTGGAGGGTAGGAAGGAAGCTCTAATGCAGACAATACTGCAAGCAGGTGCAGATCTTTCAGATTCTTCGCAAATTCGACTACCAATGTAACTTACCTTTCTCTCACTAACATAGAGCAGTGAACTCACAGCTCATAGCTATGCTAAACATCCCTTTTCAAGAAGCTTGGAAGTCGCCATGCTGAGGTTTGCCCAAGGAGAAAATCACCTAATGATACATTTCTCAGGACTCATTCTCAGTGAAATGATGCATGGCTACTGAACTGCTGGTGCTACCAAACTCAGTTACCTTGGAAATTTTAATATTTTGTTAATAAAAACACAGAGCTCACAGTTATTCACAGTGTTTCATGATAAACACATCACATACCTATCAATATAAAAGTTTTGATGCTTGAACTTAGTTTTTTCCTTGTAGACATGTGGCACATGAGGCAGATAAAAAATGAAAAGTATAAAGGAGATATAAAGGAAGAACAAGGAAAATATAACTTTAATGTAGGAGCCTGTACTAAAATTCCCCAAACCAGTCCAGGCTCCCCACCCCTCAAGCCCCAAGCCAGGTCTTTCAGTTCCAGATTTCTGAGGAATTTGCAAATCTTTACTCAACAATTTATGTTAATTACCCTGAGTGCTTTTAGAGCCCACAGGAAAGATCCAGAAAGATGACAGGACCACAAAAACAGGAAATCCATTCACTTATGAAAATTCACTTATAAAAATGTCCTGGGGCCATCCCATCTTATATAGAGCATGGGACACAAAACAATTTTAGGAACTTATAAACAACTTGTTTGGAAATGCCAACTGTATAGAGGAATGGGACATAAACCTCAGGAACTCATAAAGCAACTTGTTTGGACACACCAGCATATGGCTCAGACCAACTAGCCTGTGCTGCAGTTGATAACGGATCCTTGGATCATAAATCTCTTTCTGTGTCTGATGGACTAATGTCATCAGTACATTTGTGGTTACTCACAAGTGTCTGGTAAGCTTTGATAAGCCTGCCAAGGACACCTGACAGCACCTATAGAAACTCTATAAAAAGATCATCCTTTTCAACACGCAGCGTGCTGAGCTATTGCTTACACCATGACGAGTCTACCATGCTAACAACTCTGATCCAGCGACTTCGCTTCGGCCATGCTCTTTACTGACCAAGGATCGTTGCAATTCTTCAGCTTTTTCAGCACCTGGACCAACTTTAGAATCTCCTCTTCCATTCCCAGACTTGGTTCGTTATCCCCATCCTCCTGCTTGTTTGTAGTTTGTTATTTGCTAATTATTTGAAGAGCTCAAATGATAGAACTTGTATATTGTCTAATATACTTGGTCAACCTAAATTGTTTGATTTGCCTGTGTGAAGTGGATTGTTTGATGTTCATCTATATCTAATTGGCTTTGTCACAGCAGCTCCAGCATCCAAAACTCACTTAACTCTACTTAGACAATTTCCTTAACAGTTTTCTGCATGCTATAACCTTCAAGTGCCGAATAAACCTTGTGACATTCTGGAAAGACACAAATTGTGTGTGACATAACTTATTAGTCTTAGGACCTTGCTGCCCATTGCTTGTGACACATCTGTGAATAGTTAAAGAAAAAGGGGTATCTATTGGTTAAACTCTGAAGGCCCCAAAAGACTGGAAGATGACTCTAACACCCCAAATCATCTTGCATTTACTGGACTGATGTCATCCACACAAACCTCTCCCTACCTACCCTTTACCATGAACGCCCAAGGTGTATCTCTCACTCTAGAGATGGTCCACATTCTGCCTTGAATGTGTATGTCTTGCTTTCCTAAATAAATCTCTTATGTCTCTGACAGGCTCTCTTGCTGAAGCTCTTTTCCTTCACGTAAACCAATGACCCCACTGGTCCTGAGTTGGATTCCTCTTTCTCCCCCACCAAGAACTCCCCCCAGACCCTTCATGGAATTGTCTCTTCTCCCATGGCAGGCACAGTGCAATTTTTACAATTTTAAAGAGAATAAAGGGTAACCTCCAAGAGTTGCCATATATCTAATGTAGCTAAAGAAATGCATTGGGCTACATTTCAAACAATAAAGCTGCAAGTTTTAGGCTATGTGTATTTTTCAATTAAGTGATATGGAAGTAGGATCTTGCCCCTGTCTCAAGGGTATGATTACATTTTAAAGTCTTTGTTCTCTTTGCTCTATATGTTTACTTAACCTGGGGCAGGTTGAATGAGTTCTATCTCTAAAACCAATGGGAGAAATGTCTTAGAATAAAAGAATAAATCCATCCCTGTGCATTTCCTTTGTCTGGCTACTAATTACAGTCTCCCTCTGGTTAGGGAGAAGAACAGAATAAGATTTGCTTAGTCCAAGGAAGAATTAAGTCAGGATAGTGACTCTGAAGAGACCCGAGGAAGTCATTAATGGTGCTACCCTAGTTGAGTGTTCTGAGACTTTACAGTAGTTAAATACCTTCAAGCAAGGGAGAACTTTTTTAGAATAAAACATGTGAATCATTTTGTAGTGGCTCAAAAAGATTCATTATAGTCATTCCTTCGGAATAGAAAAATTTAACCAGACTGATAGGTATAACATATTCTGTGTAAGGAACTTGTTTAAAAAACTAGGAAGAAGCTGGGCGTGGTGGCGCACGCTTGCAATCCCAGCATTCGGGAGGCTGAGACCAGAGGATCCGGGTTCGAGGCCAGCCTCAGCTACCTAGTGAGGCACTCCGCAACTTAGTGAGACTCGGTTTCAAAATAAAGAATAAAAAATAGGGCTGAGGGTATAGCTTGGAGGTAGAATGCCCCTGAGTTCAATCCCCAGTACCAAAAAAAAAAAAAAAAAAAAAAAACTAGGAAGACAAAAGAGACGAACTGATTTTTCCATTTTAGCCACTAACGATTGGGAAGCATTTAAGAATTTTGCACAGTAGCATGGTGCATAACACAAATAAGAAATACCTTCCTCAGGCAAAGTGCTAGTGGCTTAGTGTGCTAATTTCCCTCAGAGCCTTAATTTACACTGGTAAATCCAAATCTTTGTTGCAGTCCATGTTTCTCAGTGTATTTAGTGTTTGACACTCTATGTCTAAGGATAATTGACCTTAAAAAAATGGAATAACTCTGACCCCCCAACCCCCAACACACACACACACACACACACACACACACACACACACACATATATATGCATGCAGTTTTGTAGCAAAAATGAGAAGTGTTATGAAAAATCCTTATATTTCCCATTAAAATGTGAAGGGAAAAAGATAGGGAGGAAAAACCATGCTTTAAATTCAAATCATTCCATAACGACTTCAGCTTTTTTCTTCCTCTGACTCTTCTGAGTTCCTTTTGCAGCCTCCCCCAGCCTTTCTGTCCTCCCACTGAGGGATGTCATGCTTACTCTGCCTGTCTTCACCTGGTTTTCTCTCTACTGCTTTCTTCTTACCCTTTGCCTAAAGCCATGAGTCATTTGTCATTTTCATTGACATAGAGAAAAAGCACCAAAAGGAGACCAGATAGTAAAGAAGAGTTGGCCTACAGGAGTCCATGAAACCAGGTGCATTTCAGGAAGGCGCCGCCCCAAGGCTCCAGCCAGTGCTGTCTGAGCACTTGCTATCTGTGCAGCATTCTTCTAGAAGCTTTGTATGAACTCACTTAGAACTCAATAATCCCATGAAAATGGGTACTATTGTTACTCCCATTTACAAATGGGAAAATTGAGGCACAGAGAGTGATACTTATTAACAAAGAGCCATGGCTAGAAATATTTGGAAGTTAGAGCCTCCTGAAGCCGAGAAGCACACAGTTTTCATTTAGTCGTTTACTTATGTTTCTTTAACTAGACAAAGAAGAAAATAGATTGGGTATATAAGACTACAAATGACCAAAAGGAGATATAGCAAACTGAAAACTATGGCAAGAGGGTGTTCAAACTTAGCGTAAGAACTTCTGCCAAATAAAAACAAAACAGGTGATTTTTATCTGCACGCATTTTTCTTCAGGATGTAGTTCAAATAAACCAATTACTTAGTTCCTGAAGAGCTATGGGGTCAGTTAACTTAGGTCGGTTTCCACATCTATAAGATGAGGGCAGTAATAAATAATTCCTGCCTGGTCTACCTCCTAAGAGTTGCTGGGAGAATCTAATGAGATAGTGGGTAAAACTCTGCAATCACAGAAAATGTGGTGCAAGCTCCCCATCCACACTGTCGAACATTTCTCTATAGGAAGTTCCAGGTTCTGTATTTATGCAGAGCACCCTTGGATATGATTCCGCTATTATTGTTGTTGCTATAATGATAGCAAACAACAGTTGAACACCTACTATGACACACAATGTGTGTTAATTCAATTAAGCCCCCCCCCTTAGTCCTATGAGGTAGGTAATATCATCTCCACTTTACACATATAGAAACTGATGCATGGAGAGAGAACTTTGCCTCAGGCTACATTGAGACAGCTGGTATTTGGATTATTTGGTGATAATAAATTTAAAAACATTTTCACCAAGGAGATAATAATAAGAACAAGTTCAATATGACATAAATTCTTCTTATAAAAATGAATAATATTACAAGTGAATCATTCATATTTAAACTAATAATAAAGAACTTGATACTGTGTTTACCATTATTTGAGTCACTAATGTGCTTCCTCTTAGTTTTAGAAAATCAGCAAACATTGATGGCACATACACTACATATCCTGTGGAAGAAATGAAGAAATAGGGCACAAATACTCCCCCCAGTAGCTAAAGCCTCAAGAGAGATTCAATAAAGTCTTTAGTATTGGGAAATTTTTAAGTGTTAAATTTTCCAACCTAGATCATATGTCGAAATAAAATGGGAATATGCTAAATGAAAAACTAAATTGTTAAGATTTTGGTCCCATTATGTGTTCACATGTTGACTACCTACTAGGAGTCAGAAATGTAATCATGCATTCTAGCCCTTGAAAAGCTCAAAGTGTAATAAGGATAACAAAATGCCAAGTAAATAATGATATATGACAATATTATATGCAAATACTAAGAATATTACAAGGTGCTTATAGAACACATAGGAAATGGAGATCATAAATTAACCTTTAAAACAATTAGGAATTAGTTTGGCCAAGAAGATGAAAGATTTAGGAAACTATCAAATTTATCTGATAGATAGATAGATAGATAGATAGATAGATAGATAGATAGATAGATTTGAGTTCGGTATTGTGAAAAGAAGGAGAAAGAGAAGGGTAAGAAGAGGAAGAGGAAAAGCTTTAGTAGGAGCTTCTAAATAGAAGAATGGAGCTTGAAATAGAAGTTTCCTATTTAGACATTTTTTCCTCTGCATCACACATCATATTCTCATTCCACTGTTATGTTTTCTCAAATATTCTTTACCACTTTCTCTCCCTTCACTTCTGGGACTCCCATTATGTGTAATTTTTTTTTATGCTTCTTCACAGATACTGAGGTTTTGATGGTTTTTTTTGCTTGTCTTCCCTTAATTAATAGATATTTTAAAGCAGTTGGAGCTTCTAGAAAAGTTGAGTAGTAAGTATAGAGTCTCCATCTCTCCTTCCCCTCCCCTCCCCTACAGTTTTCCCTGTTGTTAACATCTTGCATTAGCATTTTTTACAATTGATAAGCTAATATCAATGTGTGAGTATAACGAAAGCCCATAGTTTACAATAAGGTTCATTCTTTGTTTTCATTATTCTCTGAGTTTTGAAAAATATATAACATTATTCACCATTTCAATAGCATACAGAGTAGTTTTATTGCTCAATAAATACCCTAAGCTTCACTTATTCTTCCTTCCTGCCCTAGACCTTTGGCAGTCACTGATTATTTTCTGTCTCCATAGTTTGGGCTTCTCCAGAGTGTCCTATGGTTGAATCATATTGTGTACAGCCTCTTCAGGTTTACTTCTTTCCCTTAGCAATATGCATTTAAGGTTCTGCCATGATACTTCATTTCTTTTGTCAATACTACACTGTCTTGGTTACCTTGAAGTTTGGTAGTATCTGTCCTCTGACTCTGTTCTTCAGCATTGTATTAACTATTCTTGGTCTTTTGCCTTTCCATATAAACTTTAAAGTCACTTTGTCAATATTCACAAAATACCTTTCTGGGATGTTGATTGGTATTATATTGAATCTGTAGATCAACTTGTAAAGAACTAACATCTTGACATTATTGAGTCGTCCTCTTTATGTGTATGGAACGTCTTTCCATTCATTAAAATCTTCTTTGATTCCTTTCACTCGTGTTTTGTACTTTTCCTCAGGTGGATCCTGTTATTTATCAGGCTTTGTTCATTCATTTCAATTTGTTCTTTCTTTCTATTTCTTAGACTGGAAAAATTCAATCATCTATCTTTAAGTTCACTGTTTCCTTTTTCTGCCAGCTCAATTATTCTATTGAGGGTCAGTAAGATGCATTTCAACTCCAGAATTCCTGTGCAATTCTTATTTGGTGAGAAAACATCCTTATTATGTCTTTACACTGTCACCAGAATTGAATGTTTTGCTGCTCACTGCTCAACCAAAATTCAGGAGAGAAAATTTGGTGTTGTAATCTCGGTCACAGATAAATCCATTGTAATGAATTTATCTGAGTGGTGGTCCAGGTCAATAGGGTGTGGCTGGGGAAGGCAGGTCCCTGGGGCTGCAGCCTTAGGGATCATATATGATTCCTCCCCCCCACCTTCATCTCTCCTGCTTCCAGCCTCCATGATGTGAGAGCAAAGCTGTGAGTTCTCCTCTCTGCTCCCTGCCTCCATGCCCAGAGATCCATGATCCCCAACCTCAATGGACTGAACCCCAAACTGAACAAATAAATCTTCCTTCCTCTAAGTTACATGGTCAGTTTTTTTAGATTATAGTCGTGAGAACATTGATTAAGACAATGGCCTTCTATTTTCCCAGGATTATATCTGAGTATTTTAAAGTCTCCTTTTGACATCTTATGTCCAGCTTTTGTTTTCAAGTCATTTTGTTTTTGATCTCCTTCTTGTTTGCCCCAAATGTTATTCCTGCCTCAGGTAGCTGCAATATTAAACAATCACTATTGATTACTTTTAGCAACTGTTCCCAGGGAAAAAGCTATTCACAGTGAGTAAATTTGGACTCAGGTCAAATAAAGATTATGTGGAAATGAGGCTTGGGAGAAGCTAGTGACTTCTAATCTGCTGAAGGTTTTTTGTTTGTTTGTTTGTTTTGTTTTGTTTTTTGCAAATACTTTCATTGTAAGGATGTTAGTTTTCAAGATTGGCACAGAGCTAGGGAGAAGAGGATGAGAATGAAAGATTAAAATATAAAAAAGCTCATTGTTCTTACTGATAGTCGGTTGTTTTTCTTGAATAAATATTCTTCACATTGTTACAAACCTTTGGTTAATTTTCAGAGTTCTGAAAAAAGTTGATTTTGACCATCTTCACCAGAGTCCTCACTATTTTACGAAGTGGTTTTTTGGAGAGAGGCCATTTCTTCACCATTCTGAACCTTTATTTTTTTGCTACCATTATGTTAAATAATAGTATTTATATTGCCCCAACATTTTGTGAGATGATAGAATATGTACCTGGGAATATGGAAGAGAAACCCTAAAAGCCTAGGAAAGGCATGGAATGAGTTCTAGACACCTACTTATCTGATATTTCTTAAGCCTTAAAGGGGGCATCATTTAGAAACTACTGATTTGGTCTTTTGTTTATTTCCTCTTAGTTTCTAATAACAGTTTGTTATTATTAAGAACTTTGGTCTTATTTCTGCTGAATTAAGCAGAAAAGATATTTCCCCTTCCCTACTGAATGATTATCAATCCAAAATTGACAAAATGCTGTGGTAACACCCTATGGAAAATTCCTGAAGCAAGGAAGGGCAGATGTGTGATCAGCACACAGGGAGTCAGAGGGGAAAAGATGAGCAAGTAGGTTCCTTTCTCTGTTCGTTTGTCCTTCATATTTTTATGAGAAACGTATTCTGTAATCTTCCTAGATATAAGCATTGTAATTATTTCCTCACAGTGATTATGAACTTTGATTCTATAGCATTTTAAATTCTCTTTTACATAGTCCACGTAACTGTTGTCTTTATTTATTTTTAATTTTTCTATTCTCCCTGAAATTTAAAATCTTTACATATTTATAGTGGACACAAACTTTTTAAATAATTTTCCCCCAGGAAAAGAAAATTAACATGAGAGAGTATATAAAACGTAAGGATACTATGAAGTTTGAGCTTAGAAAAATATTTATTTGTTTGTTTTGGTACTGGGGCCAATGAGTTACCACCTAGCTATACCCCCAGACCTATTTTATTTTTTATTTGGAAATAAGGTCTTGCTGAGTTGCTGAGAATCTAGCTAAGTTGCTAAGGCTGGCCTCCAACCTGCCATCATCCTGTCTCAGCCTCCCAAGTACTGGGATTACAGGCATGCACCACAATGCCTGGCTAGAAAATGTTATTTTTTAAATGTTGATTAATCATATTGGATTAATCTTTCCTAGGTACTTAAGATAGAAAGTTAAAAATACTACAGTCTGTATTTAAGGAAAAACACCTAGCAGGGAAGAAAAATGCATCTATAAGCAATTACAACACAATAGGGATAATGCTAATAGCAGTGAAGTCAGTCTCTAAGGCAACACAGAGAAGGCAGAAAGTGGACTTAGGCAGAAGAACACCTCAAAAATGAAGTTTCCAGTTCCATTTGGAGGGTAGTTTTCCCTTCATGAATCAGTCCTGGCACATAGTACAGGATTTCAGTCACTTTACAGTGACTCTTTGACCCTCATCACTTTAAAAGGCTTCTCTGGAACTTTACAGCTCTTCTATTCTAGGAAGAAACTGGTATTATAAAGCTTCGAATCAAAGTAAGATATTCATTTAGTAAGATGTTAATCTGCCCCACTTCTGAGCAGTCCTGGCCACATTCACTCCAGAAATGAGTCGGTGACTGGTTATACATGTCCTTTTGAGGAGAAA
Organism: Graphiurus murinus; assembly: GCA_004027655.1. Lineage (NCBI taxonomy): Eukaryota > Metazoa > Chordata > Mammalia > Rodentia > Gliridae > Graphiurus > Graphiurus murinus. The sequence continues at coordinate 11,666 of PVLC010029644.1, forward strand.
ATGCATCTCACTTCCAAAAAGAGATGGACAAAGGAGTATTCCCCCTTTATGTCCCTTCTTCTAGGCCAGCAATCAGAGGTTTCAAGATTAAAACATTAGGACATTTGGAAACATGATCATTACAGTAATTATATCTTTACTCCGACCCCATCCTGATATGATTTTCTTCTGTGATCTTTAGAAACTCTTTTGAAAATGATGTGAGCATAACATGTTCTTTCAATATTGATTCAAAATGTTCCCATTCATCTTAACATCTTTGTAGAAAGCTAATTTATAGAAACAGACACAATGCCAGCCAGATAGGCCTGTAACAAGTTTGCCTTTACTTTTTGAATGCCATAATCTTCTCAAGATATTAAAATGTCTTATTCACTGTCTTTTTCATATGGTAATGTTATTTTTCCATTATCCAAGGTGAAGGATTTCAGTATTCCTCCCTTGCACACATTCCAAGACCTCCAGTGGATGCCTGAAATCATGGGTAGCACCAAACCCTATAGTTTAGTGGCTTTTTCATCCTAACTAACATCTATCAAGTGCTGTGCCTTGACTTTTGCAGTTTGAGGTGTTACTGAAAATTTGATATGAATTTATTTTTACCGTAGATGTTAACAACCTCAGCATGTGATTGTTTTTCTTTCCTTATTTGGTCAAGAATTTTCACCTTTTCATTTCAAGGAAGCACTTTATAGGTTCTCTTTGGCATAACTGAATTACCAGTATTACTATTCTTATGCTTTGGCGCCCATTATAAGTAAAATATGTGTTACTCAAACACAAGCATAATCACAACAGTTGATCTGATAACTGAGATGGCTACTAAATGGCCAATGTACAGGTACAATATACAGCATGGATACACTGAACAAAGATATGATTCTTCATGCTACTTAGAATAGCATGCAATTTTAAACTTATGAAATGTTTATTTCTGGAATTTTTCTTTTTTTTCCTTTTTTCTTTTTTTTTGCATTTCTGGGGATTGAACTCAGGGGCATTCTACCTCTGAGCTATACCCCCAGTCTTATTCTTTTATTCTTTATTTTGAAACAGGGTCTCACTAAAGTTGTTGAATGCCTTACTAGGTAGCTGAGGCTGGCTGTGAACCCGGATCCTCCAGTCTCAGCCTCCCAAATTTCTGGAATTTTTCATTTACTATTTTTAGACCACAATTGACTGTGGTAAGTGAAGTAGCAGAAATCAGGATTGCAGATAAGGGGGAACTGACTGTAGTTTCCTATAAAGAGTTGTAAATTTTCCCAAGGGGTTAGATATATTCCAGCACTGAAAGTGAAGACATATGAGAAGGCATCTGGGAGCCCACTTTACATCCTTAAGGTCTTTTGAGGGAATGACAACAACTTTGTTACAGAAACCACAGGTTTCTCCCATCACTGCAGAATTAGTTAAGACTACTCTTTCTTCTAGGTATAATAAAAGTAGAAGAAAATATGATGCTAGCAACATGCATTTTTTCTTCCACTTTCAGTAGAGGAGTTGGGTTTATGATCTGAGGAATAGGTGTGACTTGGAAGTGGCATGGAGCTCACAGGTGAGTAACTGGGCAAAGAACAAGAGCTTAATCCTGCCTTTGGCCAGATTATGAAATGCTAGGAGAGGCAAAGGCCAGCCAAGCTCATTAGGCACACAAAGGGACACAGGAGCAGAGGACTCCAGGAAGCAAAGATATGGAAGCAAATAAAAAAAGAGACACATGGATCTTTGAATGATTGAGGCACGTAAGTCTTCACTGGTTGTTCATCTAAATTTGCCATACATGATGGTTCAAATGTCCCCAGACCCCAATAATCAGCTGACACCTATGAGGAAGGATCAGCCTCCCTACCTTGTTGCTGATCCAGGTCTTGTCAGCAGAGGACCTAGCATCTCTATTTTGAAGTCTTTAGCTTCAGGAAAATAGTAATATTTCCTATGCCTCTCTTATGTGAATATATTGGTAGATTGTTCTTTTTTCCCCAAGCTATAAAAAAAATTCTGTCTAAGGAACCAAAATGTATTTATTGGAAGAATTTCAGAAACTCACAAATTCAAAAGGAATGTTGGAAAAGCAGGCTCTGAAAATGACAGAAATGAGAAAGCTTTAGCACAAATTAATTAATTGTACCTTTAGGACTCCATCATGGGAATGGACAAACTTCAGTTGCTTTTGTTCTGTGTAGTTTCTCTGTCTTTACCTCACCCTACTCAAGTTCAGAGTCCTAGGAGAGAGTAAAGACAGCCTCTGTTGAATGGCGATGCCATCCCTACCTGGCAAGGGAAGGTGACCTTTTCAGAAAACCCCACCAAACCAGCACAATGGAAAGAACTTACCCCCTGTTGGAAATCAACACTAAAAGAAAAAAGAATAGAAGCTGTCAGATAAAATACCTGCCATCAAGAGTAACAGCAGCACTCTCTTGAGTCTGTTGACTTAAATAGAATAACTTTACAAACAATAAGACGAATTTTTGATAGAGTCAGGCTTACGTGAGGGCATTGAGAAGTCAAGAAAGCAGTACTGCAAAACCAGGAACAGCAGAGTATTGAGTATGAATTAAATGTCACGTTAAGTGAATTAGCCTAGAAACCTAAGGCAATGGGTCAAATCAATCAGTGAAGAAACAATTGAAGACATAAGAACCTGGGAGAAGGGGGTAGCACCTGGAAAGCCAGTAAACTCATGTGTGCCACCAAATCTGGGACCTCCAGTGACAAAAAGATAACATAACCTATAAGAGGTGATCATTTGGATGGAGGAGAAAGTGTGTTGGAAATAAAAGGAAATCCACATAAATCAGTAAATGAGAAAGAATGGATAATTTTCCTTGCAATAGTATTCCAAATAATAAAAATAGGATGACATAAATAGAAGAAAAAAACATCATTTGTCAAATATCACAGTATGTAATCATCATTGCAGGCAAGAATCATCTTTGGACGCTAAAAAGGTTAGACAGCAAAAGTTTGATGATGAACAAAGTATTTGAAGAGTCATAAATTATCTTCCCACAAGACACTTACTAATTACAAGGAGAAAATTGTAAGTTTACTGTGGAGAAACCTGGCATATGCTGCCTTTACCAAGTAATCAAAGTGAACATCAAAATCATGTACCTTCCAATACAATGTAATGGTAAGGGCACAGCATCACTGCTGTTAGGCTCTTGCAAAAATGCAAAGCTTCAATTGTAATCAAAATCTACAAAATAGCAAGTTAATCATCTTAAAAAATGGTTGGGTTCATGAAACACAAAGAGTCACACATGTCATCACATTGAAGTCTAAGGAGATAGGCCACTTAAATGCAATGGGAGAATTGGTATTGGGCCCAGAAACATGAAAAAGACACTAATGGGACAATTGACAAAAATTAAAGAGACCTATTAATAAGTTAATGGTATTGTATTGGTAACTGCACTTTGGTTATATAAGATATTAACATGAACTGAAAGCTATATGAGAACCGTAAGTATTACAACTTTGTGTGTGTGTGTGTGTGAGTGTGTGTGTGTGTGTGTGTGTGTGTGTGTGTGTGTGTGTGGTACTGGAGGTAGAACCCAGAGGCATTCTACCTCTGAGTTATACCCCTCAGCCCTATTTTATTTTTATTTGGAAACAAGGTCTCACTAAATTGCTGAGGCTGGCTATAAACCTGTGATCCTTCTGTCTCAGCCTCCCAAGTGGTATTACAAGCATGTGTCACCATGCCTGGCTACAATTTTTTATATCTCTAAAGTTAGTACAAAATTTTTTAAAAAGTGTTTAAAATATTCGGATGTAGATAAAGAAAGGAAGGAATGGGAGAAGAAAGTAGCAAGTCAGGGATGGAGGAAAGAAAGAACATCCAGCCATATTTTCTTCCTATGTTGTATTTGCTTCTATAGCCCTTTTCTCTCTGGCCAGACAAATTAAGCTTGGATAAACAGAGGCACTCAGTTTAACAAATAAGCATTTGCTCCATTCCTTCTCATTCCTATTCTCCCAATGGAATGTGTTACTGAGACTTCATTTATAGAACCACCACGACTCTCCATAGCAGAGGTAGTTTTTGACACTTTAAGTGCAGATGTACAGTCAGGTGTAGACCCTGTCTATCCTTAGTGTAGCTGATGCTCCTTTGTGGCTGTCAGCATTTTTCTAAGACCATTGCAATGGCTTCTGCTGCTGTTACTACTATTACCACTACTGTATTCGGGTCTATTCCCAATACAAAATGAAATGGCTGCCACACCTGCTTCTCTGTCACCCACTGATGCTACTCCAGTTGACATCACCATTACCATTGCTCTCTGTATCTGGATTCTACAACTGACCCTGTGAAGGTACCCTCACAGTGAACCCTAAACAAGCATTCATTCTTGGCCTCAGTTTTTCATTGAAACAGTAATTAACCAAAGAAATGCTATTTTAAAATTAACACAATCATAGTGTTTGTTATTTTTTTACTTACCTTATAAAAAGAAACTCAAATTCTATTTCTTTGATTTTATGATTATGGGTGATAAGTGTTTTTCAATATATTATTTTTCTATGTGTCCCTATTCCTCTTCGCTAAAATAATGCCCAATTCTAATCATCCTACATCTACAGAAACAAGCTATGTAAGCAGATGATATGTAAAATTGTTTTCTGCATTTGAAGCCATGTTTCCTACACACACACACACACACACACACACACACACACACACACTACTGGGGATTGACCTCAGGGGCACTTTACCACTGAGCTACATCTCTCATTTTTTATTATGAAATAGAGTCTTGCTAACTTGCCCAAGATGACCTCAAACCTGCAATCTTCCTGGCTTGTGACCTCCCAAGTACTGGAATTACAGTCCTGTTCCACCACATAAGGTGAAGCCATTTTTATCTGAATTAAGTTCCGTTATACTTAGCATACATATATCTCTTAAAAAGTTACATTTAGCTTTCAAATAATATACACAATGTGAAAAATCTTAGATTAACCTCGTAGCCCAGGATTGACATAGTAACTTGCTTTGGATTCTAGCACCTTTCCAATGGAGAAATGCAGAGACGTATTTAGAAAATTAGGAGTAATCTGTCTCAGACACTTCTACACATAGGTTGTTCAGCAACCTATACACACATTTAAATACATGTGTATTTCTTTATGAAGTCTTCCCCAAACACCACCTTCAGAGCAACTATCAAAATATTCTTGATTACATAACATTTTAAATCAAAGAGGAATGATTTCTTCATACCCAAGTACAATGGAAGTCTCTTGCTTAACATGACAAATCGGAATGGAATTATCTTTAATATCTTGAAATTATTTTAGGACCTTGGTGAGTTTGTTGTTCCGGGATGGTTGAAGAACATCCCACATATTAGTAGAAATAAATATAAATTGGGAACTGGTAGAAACTTGGTGAAAATCTTGAGACTAAAAACTAATTCCCTAGACAATAAAATACCCTTATTAATGCAAATGTTTGTTAGGACCATCCAAGTAATAAGGGAAAAACCACCCTCCAATGACCTCAAGTGGTTGAGTTTTATTACAAGGATGCACAAATAAGGTAGAGAGATTAGAGACAACTGCATAGACTTCCAAGAATTAGAGTAATTTTCATAATCCTTGCACAATAACATAGTTGGGTATAGTGAAGAAAAGAACTGCCATTCAGTTTACAACCTGGCCGTAAAGACTTTGCTATCATTCTCCTCCCAGAGTCAGGCTTGCTTTTTGCATTCCTCAGCATGCTTACTCGCCTACTTTCTGTTGCTTCTTCATGTGTTCTGGTTGTTCCTACTGAAATATTCTCTGCTCTGCAATCTGCCACAAGGTTCTCGCTTGTTCACAACATCTGCTACTTCATAATTTCTACTGGATAACTTCTTGCTACCTTCTGTCTGTGCAAAGCTCTATTTATGTATCATTAGTGTGTTTGTGTCTCTTTCTGTGTCTTTTACCCTTAAAACCCCCTAACCAGATTCGCTGCTTAGTTTTGGGGTCCAGATCTCATGGTTGGGGGGGAGGGGAGCTTCCTCATTAGGACTGCTGGCTATTCTATAGATGGTTGACGTTGGTTGATATCCACTCGAGGTCTAGTTCACAAATGCCACTATTTATGGGTCAAGTGGAACCTGGCATAGAAAAATCCTAAGGATACAGTGAGCAGGCAATTCTCCATAGAATTTGAAAAGAAGCCTATAAGCGTATTGAAAGGTTTATCTGTTTCATTATATTAGATCATGTACCCCCATAAGTCTATAAAAATAGCTTTATGTTTTTCCATGCCTAAAACTGATACTATTATTGGGATCATCAGGGGATGTGAGACCTTTATATAGTATCCAAATGCTCCTCACTCACCACTAAACAAAGCAGAGTCAACTGGCTTATGGAGCCTCAGAACTTTTCCTGGTGCTCCCATCAGCTCTGTGTGCTAACCAGCTCAACTAACCAGCCCACTGGCTTTAACACTTAAACACACCCTCGCACCCAAACACAGCCATCACCAGCCAAGTGCATCTGTGATGAATGAGATTCAATCAGCCTTCTGGCCTTCCAGGCTCAAGATAACATTTCTGCTATTGATAGTATCAGTTTATAATTTAATTTCAGGTCCTAGCTCTTAAGAGATAAGGCTGTTTGCAGAGCCAAAATCTAATCCAGTAGCGGGTATTGGACAAAGTTCCATAAATTCCGATGACCACGAGATAGCCTGATTTCCTTAAACCTCAGCTAGCATACATTTTGTAAGGCTGAGTTTCTAAAACGAGTAACAATAAAAATGGTTACATGAAATTTAGCATTTGTGTATCCATTTATCCAGATGCATGATCAGCTTGAATGCGCCTTTTCATAAATGAGAGAAAAACATGTGTGATCTCTACCAAAGTGCAGGAAAATATGGCTTCCTCTTATTCAGTAAAAATTGATCCCGTATCTTCCCTAGTTTATTGTTTGTTATTTGCCAAGAAAACCACACATTCTTGTTGTAAAAGTTGCAAATCATACAGAAGGATAAACAGAGGTGGTTATTCACAGCTGGATGTCTGGTTTCTTTTCTGGGGGTCTGCCTTCTGTACCTTTATTTAAGATCTGCAGCTGTACACCCTGCCACCTTCAGCTCTCCTTGACTGCAGACGCCCCTGCTGCTCTCTGATTGATGTAGGCGTAGACTAAGTTATCAGGCAGCTCCTGACCCATCCAAGGAGGATAATTTTATTGCATGTCTGCTTAGCCTCTGTCTTGTGCTCTCTTGAAGGCATCAATTCTCTCAGGTGAAGAACACAAATAAAATTTAAGAAATTCTCCCTCAGGCTAAGAGGTTAGGAATCATGCCAAGAATTTCACTGAATGAAGTCACTCTCTGCATAATCTTCCTGGCTCTGGCCATCTCTCACAACCGTGTGCTGCTCTTTGATTAGAGGAGAATTAAAGGCTCTGTAGAGTCACTCAGGGGTTTGATTGCCAGTCATTTTCTCCTCTGATCCAGTGTCTGTTTTATAGGATAATCCCAAGATGATCTTTGCTCTTCTTTCTTTTGCCTTTTGTCCGCATACACGTGTGTGTGTGTGTGTGTGTGTGTGTGTGTGTGTGTGTGTGTGTGTGTATGTGGGTATAGGAAACCTGTGACACCACAAACAGCCATAAACAATAGGCATTTCTTCTGTTGCTCTTTTTACCGCACCACACCCTCCTCCTCTCTGAACAAAGAAGTTTTGAGAAACTGCCTTCCTCCCCCAGTGCAATACAAAAATCATTAAATAAAAATTATAGGGTGGTTTAGCCAATTTATCTACTGTGCTGTGAATTCTTCAAAGCTGTTTTCTAGGATGCTGTCTGCCTGCTTCTCCTATTCTGAGCTTCTTCCTCCAAAACGCAAATAGTAGTGAATTGGCTCAACAAAATGAGCAGAGCTGTGGAATTTAGACCTTAAAGTTCAGCCTCCAGTCTCCCTTCCCACACCAAGTTTCAACTACATGAATCCTAAAGCAATGGATTCCAAAATAATACAAAAGAAAGTTCCTTGTAAAATAATTCCCTCTTCTCTGAAAAACTTGACATGGGTTAAAAAAATATTATTCACCCTTTATTTTTTATTTTTTTTATTTCCGTGGTACTGGAGATGGAACCCAGGGATAATCTTCCTCCGAGCTATACCCCTAGCCCTATTTTTCGTTCTTTGTTTTGAAACAGGGTCTCACTAAGTTGCGGAGTGCCTCACTAGGTAGCTGAGGCTGGCTGCGAACCCGGATCCTCCGGTCTCAGCCTCCCAAATGCTGGGATTATTCACCCTTTAAATGAAAAGACTTTCAAAGTAAATCATGAGTGTGAGAAAGCCACTACTAATTATTTCAAAAACACCAGAGTAGTGGAAAATAAGAAGAATAAAAAAAA
>PVLC010029645.1:0-20062 GCA_004027655.1 Graphiurus murinus
CACACACACACACACATACACACCCACACACATACACACACATACACTCACACACGCCTCCAACCTTTCACTGCCAAATATTTAGAAATAAATTTTTTACTGTGTTCTCTGAACACATAATTATTGCTTTGAGGCTAGTTAATGAAAATATACTTTTCTTTGAAACATGTTGGCTCTACTAAATGAGCCTGTCCTTGTGCGTCCATAGATGAATCGGTTGTGAGCCTCCTTGAAAAAAAAAAAACAAAAAAGAGGCATTCGGAGCAGTGTTGCCAGATGTCTCCAGAAAGCCTGCCAAGCCGGGGCTAGAAACACAGCCTTAAAATAGTAGGCGCGTAACTGCACCAGTAGCCAATTAGGGCCCTCGGAGCAAATTAGCTCTTGTTGCCATTGGCCAGAGCAGCTGTGACTCATGCAGGGCTACCCCAGGGACATTCCGGCAAGCATCTCCTTCTTTGGCCAATTATTGCTGGCATCTGAAACGGCCACAAAGGATGGTCAGCCCTCGGGTTTAAAACACGGCCTGTTCAAACTCACTTCCCAGGAAAATCCCGACAGCCACCCCTGGAGACCAGGCCATGGGAGAAGGCGAAGTAACCCCCGCTGTTGAAACAGTGCCAAGTGGTAAAGGCCCTAGACAGCAGGGCACGGCCACAGGTAGGGTGCCTTGACCTGCCTGCCGGCATTCCTAGAAAAACCAGGAGAATGAAGACCGAGGAACTAAGCAAGGACGCAAGTCTCAAGTTAGGGACTGTGATCTCAATTTTTTTTTTTTTTTTTTTTTTTTGGCAGAACGGGAGATTGAACCCAAGGACATTCTACCTCTGAGCTCCACCCCCAGCCCTACTTTTTTTTATTCTTTATTTTGAAACAGGGTCTCACTAAGTTGCGGAGGGCCTCACTAAGTAGCTGAGGCTGGCTGCGAACCTGCGATCCTCCTGTCTCAGCCTCCCAAGTCCTGGGATGACAAGTGTGTGCCACCGTGCCCGGCTCACCTCAATTTTAAGAGACATTTGACCAAGAAGCAGTGGGAAGAATCAGACCCTGAAAGGCGAATCCATCTGTGAGGAACAAAATGCTCTGGAGCGTGAAGTCTCATCCAGCAAGATTGGCTCGCAGCAGCCCGGATCTGCGGGGTGGCCAGGAACACCCGAGGCACTGTGCACTGGCACTGCCAGGACTGGCACTGGGACCCAGAATTAAGAAATTACTATTGGCATCAAGGAGTAAGTTGGTAGCAAGGGCTCCCAAAAGGCCTTAAAAATATCCACATCTTAGGATGCAGTACTTCTACCTGGGAGAACTTACCCCAAGAAAATAGCCAGGTATTCGCACCAAGATTTATCCCTAAGTATGCTTATTACAGTATTTGCAGGGGGGAAGAGTATTGAAATATCATATAAATGCAATTGAAGCCAGGCATGGTGGTGCATGCCTGTAATCCCAGTACTTGGGAGGCTGTGACAGGAGGATCGCTGGTTTGAGGCCAGCCTCAGCAACTTAGTGAGGCCCTCCGCAACTTAATGAGACCTGTTTCAAACTAAAAAAATAAAATAGGGCTGAGGGTGTAGATCAGAGGTAGAATGCCCTTGTGTTCAATCCTCAGTGTCACACACACACACACACACACACACACATACACACACACACACAATTGAACCCAAACCAGTCATGAAAAATATAGAAGAATGGCATAGAAAGATATTCATATCATATTAGCTAATAAATAGGAAGGTAAACACATATATAGAATGGTCCTATTTTTATAACAATATATACACAGTACGAAAGAATGCAAGATTACACAAAAATTTTAGAATCCCCTCTCTTTTCTTCATTGAGCTTTTCCAAATTTCCGCAGTGAACATATATGGCTATTGTGATCAGAAACAATATTTTAAAGATTTTACTTACTTATTTATTTATTTATTTATTTATTTATTTATTTCAGTACTGGGTATTGAACCCAGGGGCATTCTACCTCTGAGCTACACCCCCAGCCCTATTTTTTTATTCTTTTTTTTTTAAACAGGGTCTCACTAAGTTGTGGAGGGCCTCACTAAGTAGCTGAGGTGGCCGTGAACCTGAGATCCTCCTGTCTCAGCCTCCCAAGTACTGGGATTACAAGTATGTGCCACCACGCCCGGCTTAAAGATTATTGTTAAAGAAGGCATGGCAAACCAAGCAATGTATGACCAACATCTTACTGGCCATCCAGACAAGAAGGGTATATGATTAAGCTACAACATACACAGATCAGTGACGGCCTGCTAAGTGACCAGACAAGCTACCATCAAATCATGAATTTGCATGGGTTTTAGGAAAGAGTTCCACAGGCAACCCTCCACACTGCACTGGGTGCTGAAAGGTGCCTCAGTGTGGGGGGGGGTGGGGGGGGGCTGGTCCCTGCTCTCCAGGGCTCGCAGCCTGAGGAGCGGGTGTGCGTTTCCAAAGAACCCCTGCCACTCGGCCCTTGAGGCAGCAGAGACGCCCTGCCATCAGCTCCTTGGAAGACGAGGTCACCCAAAGCGTCAAGCCGGCTGAGGCATGACACTCGGCCCTTCCCCAGACTCTGAAGAGGGAAGCCCTGCAGGCCAGCAATGAGGAAAGCGAAGCTCTGAGCTCCAGCAAAAACCCTGAGAAGATCTTGAAGTGGGAAGTCCGAGATCTGCTAAGATGTCTTTATGGGTTCCTCTAAACACAGCTGTAAAACTTTCAAAGCTTCCACCCCCAGGAATGGGATCTCTCCAGAAAAGATATAGCATGTCTATTTGGGATATAGACTGGTGGTGACCATGGTGACAATGGTGATGATGATGATGGTGAGGTTGATGCTGCTGCGGCTGCTGATGTGATTATGGAGGAGGAGAAGGAGAGGAGAGGAGAGGAGGAGGAGAAGAAGCAGAAGAGATACATGTATAAATAGGTGATAGATAGATAGATAGATCATTTCCCCCAATATATGAAAAGCTCTTGAGTATCCAGAACTAATGTTTTTAATAAATAGACCATGACAGATTCTTCCGCCAAGGAGGGCATTCGGGGGCTGCCTTTTTGGCATCCATCCTCCTCCTCCTTCCAGCAGTGACCCCCCATTTGCTTCTCACCCCCATTGACATTCCATACTGTGTCCCCTGCTCCAACACTAGCCAATCAGAGCATCGCATCCCCCTGGGAATAATGCTTGGTTCTGGAATGAGCACATGACCCAAATCAGAGCAGGTTAAACTCCATTCCAGAATTCTTACTTGCACAGAGAAAGAATTTCCTCTTTCCCGGCAGATCCGAATCTGAATGCATGTGGACTGTATTTCTGCTGCCATCTTCCCTCCTCCGTGCCTCCGGAATGAGGCCGGCTCATGGAGAAGACCTGCTGAGGGGTAGGAGCAACAAGGGTCCCGGGGACACGCACAGGCTGAGCCTGCACCAGAAGCCCAGGCACCCGTGAGCTTTGCAGTACATGAGCCAGTGAAGTTCCTTCTTGCCAAAAGAGAATGAGGAGCTGGGTGTAGTGGTGCACGCCTGTAATCCCAATACTCAGGAGGCTGAGACAGGAGGATCACAGGTTCAAGCCCAGCCTCAGCAACTTAGTGAGACCCTACTTCAAAATAAATAATAAAATAGGGCTGAGGGTAGGGCTGAGGCTCAGAGATAGAATACCCCTGGGTTAAATCCAGAGAGAGGGAGAGGGAGAGGGAGAGGGAGAGAGACAGAGAGAGAGAGAGAGAGAGAGAGAGAGAGAGAGAGAGAGAGAGAGAGAGAGAATATGAGGAAGATGCTGGGAAAGAAAGAAGGTGTGGTCTCAAGGACTGTGGTGGAGTGGGGTGGGGGGATGGCTGGACGAGGACTGAAAAATGGATGGAAAGAAAGAGCACACTCTCCCAGTACTTGGGAGGCTGAGACAGGAGGATTGCAGGTTTGTAGCCAGCCTCATCAACTTAGTGAGGCCCTCCACAATTTAGTAGGACTCTGTTTCAAAATAAATAATAAGCTGGGTGTGGTGGTGCATACCTGTAATCCCTATACTTGGGAGGCTGAGACAGGAGGATTACAGGTTCGAGGACAGCCTCAGCAAGTAGTGAGATTCTCATCCACTTAGCTAGACTCTGTTTCCAAATAAGAAATATAATCCGGCTGGGGTGGGGGTGGGGTAGCTCAAAGGTAGAATGCCTCTGGGTCCAATCCCCAGTACCACAAAAAATAAAGAAAGAATGAAAGAAAGAAAGAATAAAAGATAGGGCTAGGGGTGTAGCTTGGAAGTAGAATGCCCCTGGGTTCCAACTGCAGTACCAAAAAAAAAAAAAAAAAAAAAAAAACAGAGAGAGAAAGAACACACTCTTCTCCCTTGGGGTCAGGGAGCCCTAACAGAGGGAGCTGGCCTCCAAGGCTGGGACTCTTCCCCCTCCCCCACACTGACTGCCCCGCCCTCTGCTTATCACTACTGCTGAGCCTGGCTCAGTCCTCTCCCACCCTCCTCCTCTGCAGGTGGGGGTCCCTTGACCGGGACTCTGCCCAGGAATGATGCTGGTAGGAAGCTGAGCCCTGGACATGAGAAAAGGGAAGGAATTCTGGTTCCCTGGCCCCCGAGTGTCTTCCTCATACCCGACTCCAGCCCGCCCACTCCGGGTTTGAACTCATCCCCAAAACACCATCTGTTCCTCCCTGGAAAGGACTTCCTTTTGCGAATCCCAGGGCCTCCAGGACGGCCCCACGGTCCTATGATTTGGGGCTTCCCCTCCACCTGGCAGAGCCAGCCTCATCTGCTCACCCCAGAGATGAAGGGACCCCTTCTCGGCCTGCAGAGTTCCCTTCTATTTGTAGCACGTGCTCACTTATTACCCACAGGGCCCAGTCTGTCCCTTTGGGGTCCACAGGTAGGTAAGGAAATCACGGGGGAGACTTTAAGAGAGCACCTGGCAAAACCCCACCCACCCCATTTCATTAGATAAGGTCGGTGAGTCCTGTACTTTAGTTATTACCTTATTAATGTTCAATATCATTAATATAAACTTGTATCTTTTTCTGCCCAAAATAGATGCTTTCAGGCTACATCTTTATTAATCATGTTTTCTGGATTTTAGGGCACTTTTGATCTAAAAGTACCAACCTCTGTCTAATCCCATGTCCAGGGGAGGCAAATCCAGAATTATCTCTAGCCTGTTCTCCAAGTCACCCTTAAAAGCAAAAGTCAACCAGGTGTGGTGGTGCACGCTTGTAATCCCAGTGCTTGGGAGGCTGAGAGATAAGAGGATCACAGGTTCAAGGCCAGCCTCAGCTACTTGGTGAGGTCCTCTGCAACTTAGAGAGACCCTGTTTCAAGATAAAAAAACAGGGCTGGGGGTGTCGCTCAGAAGTAGAATGCCCCTGGATTCAATTTCCAGTACCGAAAAAAAGAAAGCAAAAGTCACCTGAGTACTACTGCCTCGCTAGTTCTCTGGGCAGCAAGAAAACTTCCCAGCAGCTAAAAATCAAGCAGAGGACACCCTGGAAAGGGCCACCAGGATGGCCATGGGGACAGTACGTCCCTGTGGACACGAGCACAGGTTTCTGTGTAGCCAGCCGGCTCACCCCTCAGTGCTGCCACTTAGTAGATGTGCAGTCTTGGGCCAGTTACTTGGGCCTGCCTCAGTTTCCTCTCCTGTAAGATGCAGATAATAATGGGAATAGTGATGGCCGAAGGCAGAAGGCGGCGGCCTAGGAAATCAGAGACAGCAGGACTGCGCTCGGAACCTGGTCCAGTTTGGAGGCTCAGAGCATCTGTCCTGCGAGATAGAAAAGAGGCAGAAGCCACCAGTCGTAGTGGCACACACCTGTGATCTCAGTACTTGGGAGGCTGAGACAGGAGGATTGCAAGTTCAAGGCCAGCACATAGTAGTTTAGTGCGACTGTGTTTCAAAATGAAAAATAAAATAAGGCTGGGGTGTGTAACTCAATAACTTAGCGAGATTCAGTTTCATGCAGTAACTTAGCAAGACTCTGATTCAAAATAAAAAATAAAATAGTGCTGGGGGTATAGAATACCCCTGGGTTCAAACCCTAGTACCACAGGGGGAGAAGAAGAGGAGGAGGAGGAGGAGGAGGAGGAGGAGGAGGAGGAGGAGGAAGAAGAAGAAGAAGAAGAAGAAGAAGAAGAAGAAGAAGAAGAAGAGGAAGAAGAAGAAGAAGAAGAAGAAGAAGAAGAAGAAGAAGAAGAAGAAGAAGAAGAAGAAGAAGAAAAGGTCCTCTGCAAAACCTGAAGAGCCCACCAAGAAGGCGCCTGGTTCCCGCCACTGGCTTCTCTGCAGGCTCCGCAGGTCTTGACCTGGAGCCTGCCTCTCGCTCTCATTCTCTGCTCTGCTGAGTCTCAGGGCTCCCTGCAGCTGTGCCGGCATCTGTCCTTCTGATAGCTTGGGGACAGAGGAGCATGCAGACAGGTGACAAGGAGCTGGGAGGAGGTGAGGGAGGTGGTGCTGGAAAAGGGGTCCTGAGCACCAACTCGGGAGCCTGGAAGGCTGCATGGCCAATACGGATACTCTGCAGCTCTGCCAATAGTAAGCCTCGCGCCACTCTGAATTCGGGTCTTCCAAGAAAAGCCACGAGCCATGACAGGCTCTTCAATATGGGTTCCTGGCACAGGCCAAAAGATCAAGCTTTGCAGAACCAGAGCGAAGAAGTGAATGACAGCCAGGCATCTCCTTCGCCGGCACAAAGGCTGCAGTCAGCTGGCCACAAGGTCGTCCTGGAACAGCAAGGACAGTGCAGACACCGCCTGGCTCTCCGCAGTAATGGACGGGAGCAATGGTGCGGATGATCTGGCCAAATGGCGGGTAATCCAAAAGCCATTTCTATTTGGCCTTGGGAGAAGTCCCTGCGCATTCGTTCTGAGTGTGGCATGTGTGGGCCTCCCTGCCAGGTCAGTGTGCACGGAGAGGTCCAGGCACAGCCTGACATCCAGGCTGCACTCAGGCGAAGGGGTCTCCTGGCCAGCAGCAGCAGGGGTGGTGAGCACACAGAAGCAGCAGGCGAAGAAGAAGGCGGTTCAGAGAGTGGATCTCCATTTGCTCTCTATTCTTTAATCCATCCCCATCCGTCTCAGCCCTGCCTAGAAGGCTGAGCCCTGTCCGCTCAGCCCACGGCCTGGACTCTCTTATTCTCTGGCTTCTGAGCAGGTTTGAGCCACAGGAGAGGAGAAGAAAAGAAGACAAATGCTAGGCTACTGCTTTCCTGCTTCCTTCTGCCCTGGCCCCTCTCTCTCTTCTAGTTACCTTTGTTTCCTTCTACCCTCATCCCTGGTCCCTGTTTTCAGTGGGCTCCAGGAACACCATTCCTTCCCAAGTCCCTCCAGCCTGACCATCCATAAGGGCCCTTCCCTCCATCAAAGCTATTTCATCAGGACATCTGGGGCAAGGTCTATCTGCACCCTGACAGATAGACGATGGTGTAGGGTCGGGCAACAAGTGGACCAGGGAAGTAGGAGTGTTTAACCAGGCAGGTACACGGGTGCTGTGCTCAGAAGCCAGCTCCTTGCTAGGGAGATCTTCCCGATGTCCATGACCCTCTGTTTAGGGGCCAGCCTTCCTCACTTTCCAGTGAGGTACATCCACCCGGACCTCCATCAGTGTTGGAGGCCGACTCATCCCTCCTTGTGGTCCCCCAGGGAGGACTCAGCCCTCCACAGATACTTGGCTTTCCTTGGAACCGGTGGTTTCAATTCTGAAAAGGAAGAGTTGACCCAACATCCTCCAATTCTCCTTCTCCAGAACCGCCGCCTCCAGTTCTACCCTCTATCAAGACTGGGATTGGGGTTTTATGAGCCTGCACCTGGGTCGACCACCGGTTCCATGATCTTGACCCTGACCCTGTTTTCTAGAATGGTGACTCACAGTCTTCTTCCCTAGTCTGGCTGACTTTCTGGTTTTCTGTTGGGCAAAGTGACAGCTGCTGTAGCTTTGCTTTTGGAACAGTCAATCTGATCTTCTTTTTTAGTCGAGGGATAATTCTGTTAAATTGCCTTAAATCTAGTCATTTCCTTCTGCCCATGTCACATGTCCGTCCAGTCTCACACGCCGTCATTCTCATGCTGAGCTTTCCTCCACTCCCCAAGTCCCGCCCTAGCATGTCTCCCCAACTCTGCCGCAGACAGTCGCCACTGTTCTGCAGCTAGAAGACGACTTGCTCCCTGGAATCCCCGAGTCTCCATGACCCTCCCCACCCAGGCCATTTTGTACCTTGTGCTCTTTGAAAAACACGACTCATATCATGTCAACCTTTAAAAATCCCTTCAACAGCCTCCATGACCCCCAGCATAAAGGCAAAGTCCCCAGGGTGCCGTGTCCACCATGGACTCTGGACTCTGCCTTTATTCTGGCTGCACCTCACCGGGCCCCCACACCCACTCTGTCCCCCCTCCACGGGCCATACTCTCTGCCACCGCACAGCCTCTGCTTTTCTCAGCCCATGTCCCAAAGTCTGTCCTGTTGCTTTACCTATTCCACTCCTACACATCCTTCAGATGGCAAACATCACTTCTTCTTGGGAGGCTGAGACAGGAGGAGCGCAGGTTTGAGGCCAGCCTCAACAACTTAGCGAGATCCTCAGTCACTTAGCAAGACCTTGTTTCAAAATTAAAAAAAATAAAATAAAATAGGGATGAGGGTGTGGCTCAGAGGTAGAATGCCCCTGGGTTCAATCCCTAGTACCCCCTTAAAAATAATTCCTTCTTCAGAGAATTGAGAATTCCTCTAGACTAAGTCAGGTACCGCATTTAAGTGCAGAAACCCAGATTCTTCTTTAGAGCAGCCATCGCGGTTTGTAATGTGACACTTGTTCATGTCTCCCCTTGACAGTGAGCTCCGTAAACCCAGGACCATCCCTGGCCTTGAGCTTACATCACGTCTCCATCACCTGTGCATGGCAGCTTCTCAGTGGTTCTGAATGCATGGGTTTCTTTTTTCCATTAAAAATATGCCACAGTCAGACATGGTGGTGCATGCCTGTAATCAAAGTACGTGGGAGGCTGAGGCAGGAGGATTGCAGCCTCTACAACTTAGTGAGACTCTCCACAACCTAGTGAGACTCTGTTTCCAAACAAATAGATAAAAAGGATGGGGGATGTAGCTTGAGGTAGAATGTCCCTGGGTTTAATCCCCAGTAAAACACACACACACACACACACACACACACACACACACACACACACAACACACACACTACGCCACAGAGAAACTTCCTGACAAACTGACCACATGTTTGTATTCCCTGTTCTTCTGGAAGACTACCAATAAGTGAATTTTTGAAAGGTATAGACCCACAAGAACTAAGAACTAAAGATGAGACAATCATGAAAGAAGGATTTCAGCAAATTTTTGGAATGTAAAAAGTAGGCGGAGACACAGTTGCTGGCACAACAAAGAACAATAGCTACATCCGAGGAGCTGACAGGAAGCTAAGCAGGTGGCACGCAGAGCCCAGGGCACCTGGAGACGCAGACGCCACGGCAGAGGGGTGGGGCAAAGCGGGCTGCAGTGCAGCATCGCAGGAGAACCTGAGGGCCAAGTAGTCCAGCCCTCGCCCCCTTCTCATCCTGTGCCGACAAGCACCCTTTCTTCTCCACTCCACGCCCCCTGCAAGAGAGCAGAGGCTTATGCTCTAGTGAAAACGAACCTGGAGCCTGTAGAGGGCAGGAGATAAGACATGGAGGTGACGGGGCACAGGGCTGGATATGGGAAGGCAAGTGGGACACCTCACTCTGGGGAGAAGAGCCCTGGGGCGCGGCCGGGTGCTGGCTGTCACAAGGTGGACAGAGGACACAGAATGGTCTCAGGATGGGACCTGTTTGGATAGGCAAAGGCGCCCTCGGGAGCTTGATCACATCCTGGATCAGACAAAGGGGCAACTAAAAAGGATGATTTGAGACCCTTCGGGGAAATTCAAATATGGACTCCCTGTTGGATTTTATCAGTTTAAATATCTTGCTATGATAATACTGTTGTGGAAATGTAAACAAATATCCTTGTTCTTAGAAGAGCATGCTGAAGTATTTAGGATGGAAGCATGATGATGTCTGCAGCTGTCAAATATTCAACAAATAAATTATACAACACAGATGTGCGAGTGTGAATATAGATAGATAGATGGAAAGAAACAGAGAAAGAAGAAAGCAGAGGAAGCCAGGGTGTCAAAATGTTAAGAATAATGAGTCACATGTATAGTACTCAGGTATTCATTGTTCACTTCTTTAGTTGTTTTAGGTAGGTTTGAAGTTTTGCAAAATAAAAGAGAAAGAGAGAGAGAGACAGAGAGAGACAGAGAGAGAGACCTAAGATTTCTCAACAGCAACACTGAGAGCTAAGACCAAGAACAAGGTTGTCTTATAGGATACTCAGTAAAACTGATTTTTTAAGCCTAGAATTCTATTCCCAGCTCTGCTATCCACAAAAGTAGTGAGTGCAGAACAAAATTTTTTTAACACATTTGAGACCTCAGAATATTGATGTCCTGTGTGCTTTTTCTTAGAAAGCTATTAAAACAATGAACTACAAAGTTGGGATCCAAGAAGCAGCATCCAGACAACGGGGAGCCAGAGAATGGCCATGGTACAAGGGAACACCCACCCCAGTCCAGAGCAAAGGACGCTGGGCTTCCTGGAGAAAAGAGAGAAAAGAGAACAAAACAAAAGAAAAGAACTCCTGTTTCTGGTCAAACAAAACTTGTATTCAGTGAATATGTAGCAGACAGCATGAATGAAAATGTACTGATGATACATGGAACCCCCAGCAAGCATAGAACTGATGCTGTTTTGACTCCAGAAAGCAGTGGCAGGTACTCAAGAAAAGAGGTGTGAATCAAGAACACATCCAGCTCACTAGTTAACTGCATCTCTGTAGCTATAATGAAGAAAACACTGGCTTTTAACCAGCATGGGAGTGAGGATGAGGACCCATAAAGTAAAAGGGCAGGGAGTTGATTAGAATTTGGTACTTTTCTAATTTACCACCTCTAGAAGTCAAGAGGTAATGTGAAAAACTGATAATCCAAGAAATAGCTGCCCCAAAGAGTTGAAAGCAGGGACTTGAACAGATATGCATGTGCCAATGGTTATGGCAGCATTATTCACAGAAGCCAAAGGTGGAGGGAATACAAGTGTCCATTGACAAAGTAATGCTTTAAAAAACACATGGTCTGTCCACACAATGGGATATTATTCAGCCTTAAAAAAAATGAAATTCTAAAGGAGGAGTAGGAGGGGAAGAAGAGGAGGAACAGAAGGAAGGAGGAGGAGGAGGACAAGGAGGATGAGGAATGGAAAGAGGAGGAGGAGGAGGGGAAGGGGAAAGGGAAGAGAGAGAAGGAGGAGAAGGAGAAGGAGAAATAGAAGGAGAAGAAGAAGGAGAAGGAGAAAGAGAAGGAGAAGGAGAAGGAGAAGAAATGGCATCATTCTGATACATGGTACAGCATGAATGACCCTTGAAAACATGGTAAGTGAAGTAAGCCAGTCACAAAAGGACAACTAGTGTATGATTCCACTCATAAAGACAAGAAGTAGTGCCAGGGTGCCAGGGGCTGGAAGGAGTGAGTGGGGATGGGAAGTCCATGCTTAATGGAAATAGAGTTTCAGTTTGGGAAGAAGAGAAAGTTCTGGAAATGGGTGAAAGTGATGATTGGGCAGTGTCGTGGCTGTGTTAAATAATACACTTCTGATGTTTAAAATGGTTCTCAAAATAGCTGAATCCAGATAAGACTTGAAGTGATGATGGGCACGATCGGGAGACAGCAGGTGTGCGAGCTGGTCACTTGCACCTGGTCCTGGGGACCAAGGCCTGAGGGATGATGAGAGACTGGAGGCTTTTCACTACAATCCTCCCAGTGCCGTTCTACCGTTTAAAGTATAGTGTTCACACTTACACAATGCTTAAGGTGTGCCAGGCATGCTTTAAACACGCTACAAGCCGGGCGTGGTGGCGCACGCTTGTAATCCCAGCATTCGGGAGGCTGAGACCGGAGGATCCGGGTTCACGGCCAGCCTCAGCTACCTAGTGAGGCACTCCGCAACTTAGTGAGACTCGGTTTCAAAATAAAGAATAAAAAGTAGGGCTGGGGGTGTAGCTCGGAGGTAGAATGCCCCTGAGTTCAATCCCCAGTACCCCCAAAAAATAAATAAATAAAAAATTAAAAAAATTAAAATAAACACGCTACACACACACTCACGTAATTCTCAGAACACTGCTGGGAGATGGTACTGGTAGCAAGTCACATCTTGCAGAAAAGGAAAGGGAGAGACGTAGAAGTGGAAGGATCCGTCTCAGAAAGGCCGCCCTGGAGTGGTCTCGGCTCTTTCTTCTCTTGCTTTGCCACCTCGCACGCACGGATATTACTGGGATGAACGTAAAAACCTAATTAAAAAATACGCTGCAATGAATAACCTCACATGCATATTTTCATGTGCTTGTGTGGGAACATCAGGCTCCTAGACGTGAAATAACCCGTTTTTATAAAAAGACAAAATGTGACATTGGATTCATCATGTGGGCAGGAGAACGATTAGAATAGCACTGATACTGACATCATACGCGCTGAGTTATGGAGCTGAAGCACGGAAGCAAATGACTTTTCCATGTGTTTGTCATTTTTTTTTATCAGGTCCTTCCCTTGCCTCTTCTGTCCAAGAGCCAGAATGCTGCCTGTGGAATAAAACCTAAGAAAAATGAGCACCATGAGGGTGAATCCTGCTTCCTTTAGAAAGACAGGGGCATAATGTTGCAGTGGGAAAAAAAACATGTTGAAATATTATTTATTTTTTACAATGAAAATAGTTACATCACAATTTTAAATTACATTTCCATTTGAAATGGAGTCGATTTGCACCACCTACTGGAATATATGGCTCCATATAGTCACTGGTTTCAAATTATGAAACCCACTTTTAAGAATTTCAAGTTACATTTCCAGTTATCTGTCAGAGACCAGCCCTTTGGACATGTTGGAAATGCCAAACATTAATTTACTTCGGGGACCATTTTCTAAAACAAACTCTCTTTAGAAGCCAAATTTAATCATCTAACTAAATTAACAAATTGTACAACTGCTTATAAAAATAAAATGATTAAGCCAAATACATCAACCAAGGAGATAAAAATGTAAATTAGAAGCAAAACTGAAATCAATACACATTATCAGTTGCTAAATCACTATTAAAAAAACAGGATTCAAGCAGACAACTGGAAAATGACAGGAAACATAAGCGAACAGGATAATAAACAGAACATAACTCAACATTAATTAAAAAAGAACTCACCCAATGAAAATTTGATAGTATTTACATCCAGAGTAATAATCATTGTCACAGCTTAATTACGGCCTGCATATCAATACACAAAGTATTCATATTTAGGCTCCTTGACATTTTAAAAGGAAACTTGACCAAAAATTTTCACTTCTCATGACAAACCACTCCAAGCAATAAATTTTTGAATACAGAGTAGCAACATTTGTTATTGTATAGTTGACAGAGATTTGTAAAAAAAAAAAAAAAGAATTACATCTACAATATCTACTATTCTAGAATGAAATTGCTTTATTGCTTTAGAAGAGAAGCCTAAATATATTACATTTTAATTTCTTGAAGCCTATTACACCATTTCACTTATTTTATGGGTATTTTGTCTGAAAATTGATTTTATTTTTATATGTCAGCTAAATTAGATGTCAACTAAATTAACTGAAGCATAAAATATGCTGGCAAGATATATTTACAAATACACGTGACAAAATGGTGTGCAAGGAACAAGAATCTGATTTAAACTCACAGGCACAAACTCGACCAGCTCATCCATCGTGCTCTGCATTGTCGTAGGTGACTCGTGTATGGCAAGGCTGGTTACAGTGACAAATGTCCTATGCAAGGCCACTAGATTTCCCATCCTCATGTTAGTTTGCTGCTGGTGTGGTTTTGGTCCTAAACATTCTCGTGTGTCTTGGAAAGCTTGGCTTCCATTCCTGCCAGGTGAGTATGGCCACCCACTATCTGCGTGGAGATGACTCTCACACGCTCAACCCCTTTTTACAGCCTGGACAGTACATCCTCCTGCCTCCTTGCTGCCCTCTTCCACTTCCCTAAGGTACTGCAACCCACGTGTCCCAAAGTCAACTCAGGACCTGGCCCCCCTTAACCTCTTCCTGTCTCAGCAGCCCCGGCTCATCCATCCCATCCATCTAACCAGGTGTCCCTCTACCTACTTTGCCCTTCATTCCTGATCCTTATCTACTCCCGAAAGTCCTGCCTTTCTAACTCTCCCTGGAGCCTGCATCTCTCTGCATCTCCTCCACTGGTCCACAAAACGACCACATCCAGCCTGGACTGCTTCAGGAATCTGGGCTAGCTTCCTTGCCTCTGACCATGTGGCCCCTTGTGGAAAGCAATTCACTGTGAGGAGGCATAAATTAATTTCTTTTTTATTTATTTGTGAGTGTGTGTGTGTGTGTGTGTGTGTGACTGGGGATTGAACTCAGGGGCATTTTTCCTCCTAGCTACACTCCCAACCCTATTTTATTTTTACTTGGAAACAGGGTCTCACTAGGTTAATGAGAGTCTCACTAAATTGCTGAGGCTGTCCTCAAACCTGCCATCCTCCTGTCTCAGCCTCCCAAGTACTGGGATCACAAGTGAGCGCCACCACACCTGGCTAAACAGAAATTTCTTAACAAGGCCCAGAGGGCTCTCCTGGTTGGTGTTGTAAGAAATAATTGGATCTTTTCTATCAAAGGAATAGTTTGACTTGGGCTCCATGTTGTAAAACTGCCATTGCTTAACTTTACGTGTGCTTGTATTTTTGTGAAGATAGCATTTCCTGGAAATTGTGAGTGCCAACCCCACCCCTGGCACCCCCTTCAGCCAATGGCGTAAAGATTGTGAGGCTGTGTTCCCACCAATAGGAGTGCAGCACAGAAGCCTCGTGCTGAAAATCAAACACCATCAAGTTTCCTCCATGTTGTTCTTGCACACCTGACCTTACTGGTGGCAGGATCCCTGTTTGCAAAAAGTAAAATTCATTTTGCTGAGCTGCTTTCAATTGCGTGTCTTTTTTTTTAATGACACCACAAAACTTTACTTCTAACAGTGCCCACCTGCCTGCCCTGCCTCTCACGCCAACCAGCTTCTGCCCAACCCCTCCTGTGTCTTTTCTTACCTCCCTCTGGGTGTGTGCCCTACTGCGGTGCAGGCACACATGCATTTTCCTTTCTGCCTGGAATTCTCTTCCCGCCCTCTCTCTTTGGGGAGGCAGTTCTTTAAAGTCTCTGTGCACCCCCACAAGACGGTGGTTACTCACCTTGGCGTTCCCAGCACCCAGTCTGCCTGCACCTAGGAAATATGAAGGAATGACTCACTCAGACCAGAGCCCACAGGGCACCTGCCCTGAGCTCACTCTGGCCCTCCTCTGGCCATGGCCCTCCCACAGGGTGAAGAGACGCTCACCACGAGCTCCACAGCCTATCCTATTGGTTCTAAGCCTGCTTCAGGTGCCGTCATTCAAATGACATGGTGTACACAACTGCCCCAAGGGGTGACCAAGGGGCAGCTGTTATGAAGTTAGAAGAACAGAACATTATTTTTTTAAAAAATAGTTTCCAAAAGATACCTATTACGAAGGTGTGTTTGTCAAGGGGGGGAAGGATAGAACACATTTTATTTAACAATTATTTAGCTTAATCTAGAAAAGTTTTAAGTATTTAGACATATGCTATGCAGGCCTCCACTTCCAATCTCCCCCAGGCCCTGCAAATGGTTAGCACAGGGCTTGTTTCATGTACATTTGAGAATAAACTTTATTCTCCTCCACAGGAGGAGAGATCTGTTCAAAACAAGGGGAGAGAACAGAACTCCAGACGTGATATCAATCAAGATGATCTTCTTAGCCAGGCGTGGTGGCACACACCTGTAATCCCCGTTCTTGGGAGGCTGAGATAGGAGGATTGCAGATTTGAGGCTAGCCTCAGCAACTTAATGAGGCCCTGTTTCAAAATAAAAAATAAAATAGGACTGGAGGTGTAGCTCAGAGGTAGAATGTCTCTGGGTTCAATCCCTAGTACCACTAAAAAAAAAAAAATGATCCTCTGTATATAAACTCAATTGCTGAGCCAGGTGTGGTGGTGCACGCTTGTAATCCCAGGATTTGGGAGTCTGAGACAGGAGGATCACAGATTTGTGGGCAGCCTCAGCTACTTAGTGAAGCCCTCCACAATTTAGTGAGATCCTGTTTACAAATAAAGGAATAAAGAATAGGGCTGGGGATGGAGCTCCAAGGTAGAATGACCCTGAGTTCAATCCCCAGTTCCTGAAAAAAAAAAAAAATAGAGGCCAGGAATCATGTCTTACTATTGTCTTCAACCCAGGACTGCACCCAGAACTCAAGTCACAAGTCACGGATGCACTGAATTAAATGAAGCATAATTTGTTGATCAAACCCAACACAGTCCTCAAAACTGCTTAGGGCTCTCTGGAGACCTGTGCCTTCTGCTAGCTAGCCCACCAGACGGTCTGAGTGGTGACCGTGATGGACAGAAGAGAAAAGCATGACCAGAAAAGGTGCAGCAGGGAGGGGTAGATTAAATATAATTAAAGATAAACTCATTTCAGCAATAACCTGGGGGAGGGAGGAAGGCGGGCTTGAGGGAAGTGGATGGCCGGTGTGAATGCTTGTGGAAGGGACAGAGGTGATGGGCACACGGCGCTTGTTCTACTGCTCTCTCTACCTCAGTTTGGATTTAAAGGGTTTTTGTGTGTGTGTGTGTGTGTGGTGAAAAGACTTGAAGAAGACAAAAAGAAAGCAGCCGCAGCTGATGTGCAAGCTCTGGTGAGGTCCCAGGAGGGAGTGAGGGAAGGTTCTAGAATGTGAGTCTCCCCCCCCCCCCCCCGCTCCTCCCCACTGTGGCAGCATTCAGGTCTTCCAATCCCATTCATTTATTTGGACCCTGGCTCTTAGACTTTTCACCCAAGTAACGCCACCCCAGGCTCTGCCTCTTGGGTGCCCTACGTTCTAGAACATTCCCAAATGGGAATGGGGAGCCCCTGGGAGTCAGGACCTACTTCAACTAATCCAGCCAGCAAAGTCCTGTGATGAGACCCAGGCTGAGATCCTCGGGGATGTCACCTGGGCAGAGTCCCGCCCTCCCTGAGAGAGGATCTGCCCCACGGGCCACGGGAGCCATCTTGGTAGCAACTTTTCCACTCAGAAGCTTCCTGTGGCAGTGGAGGCCACGTCAACTGTCTTCTGCCAGAGCAGCTGAATTCTAAATGACCCCTCAGAGAGCCCTCCCTCCAGCCTCCCTCCTGAGGGTCACTGCAATCAGATAATAAACGTGTGTTGCGGCCAAGATGCACAAAATACTCTATGAATTCCATACTCTGCTTTTCCCAAAACAATTCATGATACCCACCCTGAGTAGGCCCAGCCGGTTTTATGGATAAACAAGCCCAAGACCCTCCAGGGGAAGCGTGCAGGGTCCTCTTCCCTGGCCTGGGCGCACTTCTACCTCCAGGCCAACTGAAAGGATGATATTTGTAATGTAGATGAGGTCAGTCCTTTCGCCCACTGTTGACAGACAGGAGGAAGATTCCGGAGAGAAATGCCACAGCAGCAAATGAATATAAATGATGCTTTTCCACTTTGTGCTTCTAAAATGCCTTTTGTGCCAGAATCTCAGCGCTCTCCAGGAAGCAAGTGCGTTGACTGGCGCTTTCACTCGGGGTAAATGGGAGTGGTCAGTGCTTCCTAAGTCATTTCCGATAAGAAAGAACAAACATCGGAGATGTTTAAAATGCAATAATCTTGCCTTCTGGGTAGTAAACAAAAGTGTGCAGATGGATAATGACATCTGTGGGTTCTGGCTTCGTTTCCGAGAGAGAGAGAGAGAGAGAGAGAGAGAGAGAGAGAGAGAGAGAGAGAGAGAGAGAGAGAGAGGGAGAGAGAAAATAAATATGTAAAAAACAAAAATGTGGTGGTATGTGGATAACACCTGCGGTTCATCCAGTGGTTACTAGCCTGCTCGGTGTCAGCCAGCAATGGCTCTGTCACTGGGTGTCTTATGATCGCATGACACTGAGAAAGCAAAATACATCTCTGCCATGTCTAGGAGAGGACAAATGTGATGGAGGTGCTTAGTACAAAGGTCCAGACCGTGGCTTTGACCCTTGATGCTTTCATTAGAGGATGCTTTCCTTTTGTTCTCGCCAATGGAACCTCCTCGTAAATGTTTAATGGCTAAATGATTCATCTGGGTCTGCAAAGGCCACGCCCTTCACTGGATAGGCAGGGGGCCCCGCCAGTGCTGTCTGACTGTTTCATCAACTGGGAGGTTCATTGGAGGATTCTTCCCTTCTCAGCTTAAGATGCACGTGCAGCATGAATAACCACTTGGGCTCCAGCCACTGACATGTCTGAAGAGCAGATGTTAGTGACTTTGAAACCGTTCCTAGGATTCATTTAGGGTATTAATCAGCCTTGGAGGATAAAACTCAAAGATGCTGGGAACATTGCTGCTGCAAAAGTGAGAGCTCGCCGAGACAGCCTGACCTTGCAATCACTTGCCTTGTTATTCGGAAAGTCAATGCTAAGAGCTTGCAAAGAATTCAAACTCATGGGGTGTCTAGAAAACAAACTGCTCCATGTGCGGCCAAACAGGTTTCCAATAGTTTCAAATTTTCTACTGAAATGTTATTAATCAAAGGAACAGCAATTAATTATCAGTTAACAATTAAATATCCTTGGGGCATGGTGGTGTATGTCTGTAATCCCAGTCTCTGGGAGACTAAGAGAGAAGGATCACAGGTTCAAGTCAGCAATTTAGTGAGATTCTGTTTCAAAATAATTTTTTTTTTTTTGCGGTACTGGGGATTGAACTCAGTGGCATTCTACCTCCGAGCTATACCCCCAGCCCTATTTTTTATTCTTTATTTTGAAACAGGGTCTCACTAAGTTGTGGAGGGCCTCACTAAGTAGCTGAGGCTGGCCACGAACCCGGATCCTCCAGTCTCAGCCTCCTAAATGCTGGGATTATAAACCTGCGCCACCACGCCCAGCTTGCACACATTTATAATCCCAGTACTTGAGAAGCTGAGACAGGAGTATGGCAGGTTCAAGGCCAGCCTCAGCAACTTTAGTGAGGCCCTCTAACTTAGTGAGACACTGTTTGAAAATAAAATAGGGCTCCAGGTGTAGTTCAGAGGTAGAATGCCCCTGGGTTCACTCTCCAATGCTAAAAATAAATAAACATTGTATCAGGTAGTTGTGACCAAAAGTATCTTGCTGTACTACTGGTAAATTGCATATCCAGGCCTACATTGTTTT
Organism: Graphiurus murinus; assembly: GCA_004027655.1. NCBI lineage: Eukaryota > Metazoa > Chordata > Mammalia > Rodentia > Gliridae > Graphiurus > Graphiurus murinus. The sequence continues at coordinate 19,323 of PVLC010029645.1, forward strand.
ATACTCTAAAAATTTCCTACTCTTTTCAAACTAAAGTGTAGCTCATTAACTTGCTAATTGTTCTTGACTTAAAGAGTAGCTTAGCATTTGGTTGTCGGCACCACAGTAAGTCTAAAATAGTCGTTCTAAAAGCAGTAGTCTATAAACTTTTTAAAACCACTCATCATTATTAAAAAACATTTCTGAACATGGAACCTGATTCTATGCATATTTATTTATTTATAGATGTACATTAAGACTAACACATTGACATAAAAGCACAAAAGTAAAAAAAATGGATGCATAAAACAATTATTTGAAACATTTTTATTTACTGGCTACAAACTAGTTCTGTTCTCATTAATGTTTGTTTAAAAAAGAAAAGCAAAGTGGTTGAATCTTGAAAACGTCACCATATAACAGTCTGAAATCTCCTTCCAAATTAAGTTTATTTTAAAACTTGATTCTAATGGCTGTCATCACTTAACATATCTTAAAAGATAAATAGATCTATTGAAGGAATCACTTGGTCTCGGGGCTTAGGAAATCAACCCTCTCCTGTCAATTGTACAGCCACAAAGTGTACAAAGGCTTTCACTGAAATTGGGCTGGTTAAATTTCTTCCTTCTTTGAAGTCCATCAGTTGTTGTTCTTACAAACCAATTCAATGGTGCCAAGGAATAACTCAGAAGGATTTAGTCTGGTTTTTTTGTTTGTTTGTTTTTGTTTTTTCCTACATGCAATTTGCTTATGCATACACG
>PVLC010029646.1:0-20188 GCA_004027655.1 Graphiurus murinus
GCTAAATGAGCTGGATACAAATGTTCTTTATGATGACAGGTTCTCCAGGGCCTCCTTCCTTCCACACCTGGTTTCATCCTTTCATCAAGGAAGGGAGCTTTGGTATCATAATTTGGGATGGGGTGAAAGTACCTACTGGCAATCAGCACTATGTAAGCCAAAGAACTGGGACATAATACCCATAAAGTTCCTTGAGCTGGGCTTGTGCTCCTGCGATTGGAAGAGTAACAAATAAAAATTGATGTAGTTTCTTTAGAAACTTGTTTAATCTTGGGCAGTTTAACACTATTTTCCTGTCTGTGAAGTGATGATGATAATAGTACTATCTCATAGAGTTGACAGATGCATTGAATGAAAAGTACAAACCAGGTGTGGTGGTGCATACCTGTATTTCCAGTACTTGGGAGGCTGAGACAGGAGGACGACACACACATGTTCAAAGACAGCCTCAGCAAGTAGTGAGACTCTCGTCAGCCTAGGGAGACCTTGTTTCAAAATAAAAATAAAAAAGGGCCAGAGGTGTACATAGGAAGTAGATTGCACCTGGGTTCAATCCCCAGTACAAAAAAAAAAAAGAAAAGTGCAGATAAAATAATAAAATGTCTGACCAATGATCAACAAATACTCATTAACTAATAAAGGAAACACACGTTCACTGACATTTTGTACATATGTGAGAATACCAATGTCAATCTCAATATTTTGTATGGGGAAGTGGGGATTGGGGAAGGAGCAGGGGGAAAAAAATCACCAAGAGCTGTGTGCATGTTACTATCACTGTGAACTACATTATGATGTGGCACTATAATGCATCAATAAAAGTATTAAAAATAAAAATAAAAAGCAAGTTACATCCAAAAAATAAAAACAAATATTCATTAATATTATCATCTATGAGAGTCACTGTTTTTCAGGACTCATTAAAAAATCATGGGAAAAAATGGCAGAAGGCTTTTTTTTTTTTTTTTTTTTTTTTTGTTTTCACAATCCTCTAATCGAGTATCTTGAACCAAAAAGTCTGGAGCTTTAGGACCAGTGGGAGACCACAATCTCATTGTAGATTGTAATTTTCATGATCAGAAATCACACTGTGAGATCACACAAAATGGACTTATGAGCATAGGTGAAAATAAGCAGAATCAGTACAGGAATAACAGTGGCTATAATTACTATCATTGGGTTCCGTTTCTACTTATTGCAAGGCCAAACAGTTGAATAAGAAAATGGACTCCTAAAACAGCTTCAATCATTTATAGAAGTTTTCTTAACACATCAGCAGTTTATAGTTACATGGGCATAAAATAATGATACAGTGCTGTAGTTCTGTCTGGTTAATGAAAATAGAGACTACCATAAATCCTGGGGACTTTTCTGCTTGATCAAAAGCAAAGAAATATAAGTCAGATCATATTAGAAATACAGGATACCTTTATCACTTGTATCTCAACATCTTGAAGGATGTGTGGGATTACAGTTGACAAAGGGGCATTCATATTACAGAAGGAAGTAAAAACATGAGTAAACCAAAGAAGAGGCAAAATAAACAAAATTAAAAGAGATATTAATAGTTTAATTTGGGAACCAGGCTTCCCTTTATACATGAGTCAGTTATTCATTGTTGCATAAAAATATACCCCTAAACTTAGTGGTCTAAAATCATAACACATTATGTCTTGTGATTCAGTGGGCTTAGTGGTCAGATCTTCTGATCCACATGCTTTTGCCTGGAGTCAGTCAGGTCTACATTCTACTGGGAGCCCATTTGGAGTTCTCCTTGACATGCCCTCCCTCTCAGGGTATGGTGCCCTTCTACCAATGCCTGTCTATGTGACTTCGCTGTAAAAGAATACTTTGAATACTTTATGGCATGGCTGCTTGGTTCCAAGAAGTATTTCAAGAGGATAAGTCACAATGTGAAAATACTTAACATCTCTCTGCTTGAATCACAGTGACTAATACCACATTATCAAAAGCAAGTCATATAGCCAAACCTGGCATTAATGAGAGAAATACAGAAAAACAATCACCAGGAGATGTGACTTGTGGGAATATTGGAAACAGGAAGTGTTGGTTCTAATACATATGATTCAAAGATGAAATTCAAGCTGGGTGTGGTTGCACACAACTGTAATCCCAGTACTTGGGAGGCTGAGATAAGAAGTTCACAGGTTCAAAGTCAGCACATGGTAGATTAGTGAGAATAGTTTCAAAATAAAAATAAAATAGGACTGGGGGTGTATCTCCAGAGTATAATGCCCCTGGGTTCAATCTCCAATATGACATAAACAAAAAGAGAAACAAAGAGGAAATCCAGCTAGAGTAATTTATCTCATCACCATAGTAATTTACCATTGGCAGAGTTTACATATCTAGCTTAATTTCAACCACAATCCTGAAAAAGATATTTGAAAATACAAATGAAAGCAATAGTGAATTTAAAAGTTGATAGATATTGCTAGAGGATATAACTCCAAATAAAACTAGATTGACTTATGGAGAAAACCATGGTCAAATTAAACTTGGACGATATCTCTATAAAGAAGCAATATTCCATAAAAACTAGAATCCAAGAAAGAACAAACGGGATTAGCAGAACCAACTTCTGAGGGCATTGTCAATGAACCATCTTCCCTCCTGCCTCCATTAAACCTAAATAGAATAAACAATTGGCAGAAGTGGCATTCTGGTAAGAGAAGGGTTCCCAGTGTGTAGCAGATTGTTATATTGGAGACTTCCAGTGTGACACATCTCCAGGAATTCATAACTCTTGTTATCCTCTCCAACATAGAATCTGGCCTTAACTGTGTGCTTTTTTTTGTCAATGAGTCATCAGCAAAAATTATGCTAGCAGAAACTGTATAATAATTTGCACAGTCAGGTTATCCCAGGGAAAGCTGTGATTAGGAATCTGTGGGCATATAAGGAACTCTGGGCTCTAAGTATTGAATGATAAAACAACACATGGAGAGAAGCCTCAGAGAACTACTAAACATCTTAGATGTTTTCATCACATCTGAGCTGCCAGCTGATTGTACCCAAATGCGTCATCCCACCTGATGTCACATGAAGTAGAGACAAGCAGATGCTGCTACCAAATTCTGCCCTGATTATTTGCTTGTTTCATAAATCACTAAAATTTCAGATTACATTGTAATAAATAAATAACCAAAAAGTAACTGGAGGAAAAAATAAGCATAAATTTATGTAATTCCATATGTATAAAATACCCATAACATACATATAAAGGCAAAACACAGAAAGGCAACTTATATTCATTAGGGAAAAACACTAAAGTCCCCACCCCCTATTTTGAGTGGTATTTCCATGCCTCCTGATTTCACACTTAAAGAGCATTTTTCCCATAACCTTTCTGCCCACTAACAACTAAGCCTACAAAAGGGAAAATGCTTTCCCCCGTTCTCTTGTAGAATTCTTGTTCTTTTGCCTCTTACATTTATGATTTATTTTGAGATATGTTTGTATCTGTAGTGTGAAATAAGCACTAAGACTCACTCTTTTACATGTAAATATCCACTTGGCCCAGCAGCATTTGTTGAAATTCCCCAACTAATTTCCTTGGAACTTTTCAAAAACTTATTGAATATACATATGTCCATCTATCACTGGAATCTAGTTTGTTCTAGCTTAATTTGTGCTTATCTTCATGCCAATATGACTTTGTCTTCATTTCTGGACAGTTAAAGAAATTCTTGAATTTTTAGATGATGCTAAGAATTTATATCTGAACTATATGAAGCCTTCTGATTCATGTTCATGCATTTAACTCAATTTATTGAGGTCTTTCACTTATCACAACAATATTTAGTAGGGTTAAAGCATATCATAATAAACAGATATTAATACATTATCCCAATTAATTAATATTTTATATAATTGGAAATAGAATTTTTATTTCAATTTCCAATTATTTGTTGCTTGAATATAGAAATGCAACTGACTTTTGCATACTGATCATGTATTGTGTGATCATACTAAACTGATAAATTAGATACAGTAGCTATTTTATAGATTACTTAGGATTTTCTACATGAACAATCATGTTGACACAATTTTATCTTTTCCCCCATTCTCTATTCCTCATATTTCTTTGTTTTGCCTTGGCCTATTTTATTTATTTATTTATTTATTTATTTATTTATTTATTTATTTATTTATTTATTGTTTTGGGTGGTACTGGGGATTGAACCCTTTATCCCTATTTATTTGTGTGTGTGTGTGTGTGTGTGTGTGTGTGTGTGTGTAATTTTGAAACAGGCTCTCATTAGGTTGCTGAAGGCCTTGCTTAATTGCTGAGGATGGCCTCAAATCTGTGATCTTCTTGTCTTAGCTTCCCAAGTACAGAGATTACCAGCATGAGCCATCATGACCAGTTTATCTAACTTTTAAACCACTGAACAACTCCTCATTTCTTCTTCCCCCCATCCCTGACAACCACCGTTTTTTTTCTAGACTTCTACAATTACTTAAGATACTTCATACAAGTAAATCATAGGCATTTCTTTAAATAACAAATAAAAGTGGCCAGTAAATCGGTAAAAAATGTGCTCAAAAGCACAAATCATCAGGAAAATGCCATTAAAATTACAGTGAGACATCACCCCATACCTATTGAAATGTCTATTATAAAAAACAAGCCAGGCGTGGTGGCCCACCTCTGTAATCCCAGTACATGGGATGCTGAGACAGGAAGATCACAAGTTCAAGATGAGCCTCAGCAACTTAGTGAGGCCCTCAGTAACTTAGCAAGACCCTGTTTCAAAATTTAAAAAAAATAAATAAAATAAAATGAGCTGGGGGACTGGGGGTGTAGCTCAGTGGTATAATGTCCCTGGGTTGAAACTTTAATATCAAAAATATAAAACAAAACAAAACTGCTGGCAAAGGTGTAGAGAAATTGGAACTCTTGTATACTATTGGTGAGAAATTAAAATGATGCATCTGCTATGGAAAATTAAGTATAGTACCTCTTCATAAAAGTAAGTGTAGAATTACCATATGATCCATCAATCCCACTTTTGATTATATATTTAAAAGAATTGAAATTGGGATTTTTTTTAAACAGGGTAATGAAGCCAGGAGTAGTCTACCGCTGAGCCACACATGCAGCCCATTTTGTTGTTGTTGTTGTTAGTTTAAAACAAGGTCTCTCGCACTTGCTAAGGCTGGCATCAAACCTGCTATTCTCCTGTCTCAGTCTTCTTATGTGCCACCATACCTGTTGAGTTTTTAATTTTATATATTGTATTTTGTATCTGTAGAATTTTCGATCTTTCTTACATTTCTGTCTTTCTTGAGCTCATATTTTCCTCTACAATCTTAAATATATTTAATATATGTTTTGATATTATGAACATATTTATAATTGCTACTTCAAAGTCTAGGAAACATTTTTCCTATTTTTTCAGGGATTCTTTCTCAGGTTTTATGCAGTTTCTAGGCTTTTTGTTTGTTTTTTGTTGTTTTGTTTTTTTAATTCATGTGCAGATCAAAAATCAGGCAAAGACTTGAAAGATCTTTCTACATGTATTAGTTAGCATTTTCACAGCTATAATCTAAAAGACTAGATCAAGTAACTTAGAGTAAGGAAGATTTATTAGCTCTTGGTTCTGGAGCTTGGTCCATGTGAGGCTGGGGACCACGGATGGATCTCAGGGCATGGTGGTGGGAAGCAGAGAGAAAAGCACATGGGCTGTGCCCCTCACATCAGGGAGGCTGGAGGCAAGAGAGAGGTCAAGGGGAAAAGAAACCATATATAATCCCCATGACCCAGTCCCGGGAATTTGCCTTCCCGACACACCCTACTGGCCTGGGCCACCACCCAGATAAATCCATCACTATTGCTGAGATTACAACCAAGCCCCGCTTCCAACATTACCACTCCATTTCTACAAAAGTTAGGGGATACCTCAAATCCAAACCATTACACTGTGCATCTCTGGAATTTCATAAATTTTGGAAAATTCTGAGCTAGTATTTCTCAACATTTGTTGCTGCCCATTCTCTTTCTCTACTCTCTTTACAACTCCATTCTAAGTTTCTACACTTTCCACTTTTTTCTCCTTAAAATTCAATTTGCAGATTATGTTTTTTCATTTGCAGTGCTGGGGATCTTTTACATGCTAGGTAGTCACTCTACCACTGATCTACATCCCCATCCCCAATTTACATATTTTATGTTCTATATTCCTTATTAATATTTTATTTAAATTTCTTTAATTTCTTAATAGAACTCTTTGTTTCTAGAATTTCCATTAGATTCTTTTCTGTGCTAAACATCTAGTGCCTTGCTCTAGAGAATATATCTTCTATTATAGTAGATTTGCCTTTTCTTCTAATTACCAGATAGAGTGATGGTTGGTCACCTTTGTGTAAGTTGGCATTGTGCTGACTTGCAGCAGTGAGAAAACCCTGTAGTGTTCTATCTTTGCTTTAGCCAAGGCCCTCCCTCCAGGACTTCAAATCAAAACCAAAAAGTCATCTGCAAATTCCTTCCTCTAGTGTGTCTTGCATTCTATTCTTTTCTTATCAGAGTTCTAGAGGTTATTGCTCTGCTTTCCAGATGTTTTCTGCTCAGACTTTTAGTCTCCCATCCGGTGCATCTCCAGTACTGGGGGAAATTCCTGAGGAGAAAACTAGCTCTGTGCTTACAGAGCAACTGTTATCTCCCACTTCCTACACACACACACACACACACACACACACACACACACACACACACACACAAATTCTCCAGATCTTTGATCTGGATTCTCAACTTCTTTTCCATGCCTACAGCCATCATATACCCCAGGATAAGTTGACAAGGCCAACTCACTTCTTAGGTTTTTCTAGTTTTAGCCTTTCTATTTCTCCTTGTGTAATTCTCCACTTCCTTCAAACTGATGATCTTCATATTTTATTTCACTTTCTTAGTCTTTCTTGGAAGAATTGCTGTTCTCATGAGCTATTCTATCTCAATGAAAGTAGAGTTTAGTATTATGGTTTGATATTTAAGAAAATGTTCATAGACATAGCCTCCACAATCTGACCTCAACCCATATTCTAGTCATATCTCAACTACATGCCCAAGTATATTTAATGATCCAGGCCTATTTGCTCCAAATATTCTAGTAGAATTCTACATGGAATCCTTCTATCCTGTCTCTCTGCCTGTAGAAGTCAGATCTATTTAACTCTTTTCCACTGTCAAATGCTCCTTGATGTTAGAGACTTAATTTTTGTTTGTTTGTTTTTTTCGTGTGTGTGGTTTTTTTTTTTAATTCAGGTCCCCCTTGTGTCATGGCTCAGGGTTTTACAAATAGCAGGAACCCAGTAAATATTTGATGAACTTAGTTGAATAGTCTTTATTTAGTATTTTGGCACACTTTGCCCTTTCTTTCTGTAACCTCCTAATCGAAAAAAGTTCAGTTCCAGACAAGTCTTTTATTAGTTAGGTTTGTTCCTGGAAAAAACATCAAATCTGACCTTCCCAGATAGCCACATACAACCAGATAAACAAAAAATCTGATATCTAAGTGAATTTAAGTCACTGAACAAGCTAGTGAAATTGAAATCTTTATCTTCCACATATTCTGAATTTAATGAATGAATATAGTTTGGAATTTAATATTCAGATACATAATTCTTCAAAATGATCATAGGGCCCCAAATGACTGCTTCTTATCACTCAATAAAAATAATCTTGTCATTTTATATGTTCTTTTGTTTTATGAGTTTTTATTATAGGGTAATACAATATATCTCCTGGTGAAAAGTCTTACATTAGATTTAAATGGGTGAAAACTAGGTTCAGGGAAGGTAACTTTATCCATACCATAATTTTGGCAAATTTCCTTTTAAGCAGCAAGTTTATATTGATGACCTTTGTTAAACTGATTCAGAAGGGAAAATATCTTAAAAAAACAATATGTAGAAGCAACAACTATTGCCGCAGGAGTGTTTATTATGCTGACATCTTTGTAATGAACATTTGTTGGGGGGAAGAGAGAAACACCTTAATGCACATGATGTACATTCACAAACATATCAGTGTCAATCACTAAGCCAAACATGAGAAGGAGGGAGGGGGGAGGGAATAGGGTGGGAATTGGGGGAGGGTTAAATGAGTGCTGTGTGCATGTATGTCTTTACCAGCTTGTACCTTATTAAGATGTATGATTATAATACACCAATAAATTGTTTTATATTTAAAATTCACAACCATGAGGCATTTTTCAATTGAGGCTTGGAAAAATTAAGTAGTCTGTCCAAGATAAACATCTAGCAAGTGTCAGGATGAATTTTACCAAATTTCATTTGAATTCTGAAGCCCATACATCTAAGTTTCGGTGTTATTAGTTTGAAGTTCATGACATGGAATATCACCAATAATGACAGCTGACCAGGAGCCAGATTAAAATAATATACTGTGAACATGTGTGATTTAAAGTTTTGAACTAGATTGCATTAACATAATGTAAATTAACTTCAACTATAAACTGATATGAAAGACAATATGTTATCTAGAAAAGCTTAGAAGTTAACAAAATTGAGACACTTTACTGAAACTAGCTCCAACCAATGAGTTCATTATCAGAAAATAATATAAGTCAAAAATATAAGAATTCCAAGAGAATCCTAATGTGTCTATGTAGTATATATATGCATGTATATAGTGAGTATACATATATGTATGCACATATAAATATACATATATATGTACACATATATACATATACATATATATATATATATATATATATATATATATTGCTGTGATCCCAACATACCTGAACAGCCACACCTGGGTTAGTGGGAGAGTATGTTGTCAGTCGATTTTCCTTTCAAACTATACTATATTGTAGCAGCAGACATGTAGGGAAGCTTGGTCTCAAGTTAAAACCATCATTTTCTGAAGGGAAAGATGATTCTGACTATAGATGAGTTTTGTCAACGATATTCAGTTCCCGGAATATTTTCTTACCTTTTCGTATCTGTAAGTAAAATTTTAAATAGTTATTAAAGAATTTAAGGCAGCCAGGTGTGGTGGTACGTGCCTGTAGTCACAGTACTTGGGAGTCTGAGACAAGAGGATTCCAGATTCAAGACCAGTCTCAATAACTTAGTGATCCTCTCAGAAACCTAGTGAGAACATTTCAAAATGAAAAATAAAAAAGGGGCTGGGGGTGTTGCTTGGAGGTAGAACATGTATGGGTTCAATTCCTAGTATCTAAGGAAACAAACAAAAAATGTATAAGGCATCAAACCAAACCATGAGGAATAAAAACTGGGAGAGCCTTTTGATCCCATTTCTGAGGGAAACCCGTGGGCCTTCTCTGTAAGGGCAGCTCCTGAGAATGCAGAACATGGCTGGGGTCAGGTTCTGGTGTGGGGGGTGCATTCATTAGTAAAATGGCATCAGCCATTCTCAGTGGGTATAAGATACAAGGCAGAGAAATCAACATCATAAAAGGGTAACTATCAACACCATGCAGATTCTGAGAGACCATGCACAGAAGTATGTGTGAAGTATTCATCTCAGAAATAACTAGCAGGACCTTAGCAGTGAAGTACTATATATCACACATCGAATGCAGTGTTTAAAATAATAGTCATTTAATACAATAGCACAATAAGCAGATATCTTTAAAATATGTAATATAGATATATGTAGTATGAATGTATTATATATATGTATATAGGGGTGTGGTATGAGTGTCTCTGCATATGCATGAATACATACATGCATACATATATACATACATGTATTATTAGCCTGTATATAGGAAGTAAAATTTTGCTTTCAAAAATTGTTTTATAGCTGGGTGTGGTGGCGCATGCTTGTAATCCCAGCATTCGGGAGTCTGGGAACGGAGGATCTGGGTTCGTGGCCAGCCTCAGCTACCTAGTGAGGCACTCTGCAACTTACTGAGACTCGGTTTCAAAATAAAGAATAAAAAATAGGGTTGGGGGTGTAGCTCGGAGGTAGAATGCCCTGAGTTCAATCCCCAGTACCGAAAAAAAAAATTGTTTTATATATGAAATATTTTATAAGAAAGTTATATAGAGAAAAACTGACTTACGTACATTGTGGGGTTTTTTTTTTTTTTTTTGGTGCATTGTAATCATACATCTTAATGAGGTATAAGCTGGTAGAGGCATACATGCACATAGCGCTCATTTAACACTGCGTCAATTCCCACCTCATTCTCTCCCCCTCCCTCCTTCACATGTTCAGCTTAGTGACCGACATTGATATGTTTGTGAATGTACATCATATGCATTAGGGAGATTCCCTCCCTCCCCCATCACCTTCAGTTAGGTCGCCTTCTTTGCTCAATTAAGGATTCTCCTTCTTTGTCTAGAGTCCCTCCTATGACCCACTTTCTCCCTACCTTCCTCATATTAGGGAGAGCATCCGATTTTTTACTTTTTGTGACTGACTAATCTCATTTAACATAATGTTTTCCAGTTCCATCCATTTCCCTGCAAAAGACATAATTTTGTTCCTCTTTATGGCTGAGTAAAATTTCATTGTGTACATATCCCATAGTTTTGTAATCCATTCATCTGTTGATGAAATACCTTTTAAGAAAATTATATAGAGAAAAGTAATTTACATACATTGTGTTTTATGTAATGTTATAAAACAAAAATGGCAAGTGAAAACTTATATTAAATTAGGAAATATGCAATTCCCTACTGGATTGTCCTTTCCCTCACTTTTTGCCCAGCTGAGTGTACTTTATCTTGATCCTTTGTTCTGCTCTACAGAATAGGTCAAAACTCTGTTGTAGGATTCTCTGGTACCCTGATTTCCTCTGTCAGAGCAATTATTACATTCTTTTAACATGACAAGGTATGTGTCATATTTTTCAGCATATATACAATATGTATGTTATTATCTATTCTCAACCCAAGTAGGGTTATCAAGTACTCAAACACTTCATTTGAACTGTAGGATCTCCCAAGCCAAAGCTTCCTTCACAGGAGAATTTAGCAATACGCTAATCTGGTTATTGAATCACCTTACCAATCAACCTTACCAATTATTTACATTGTGATCATTATTGTTTATATGAAAATGTTTAAATACAGATTAAATTTTTACATCATACAAAGCAGAAATGAAACAGAGGATTTGAGATAACATTTCACGATCCTTAAATTAAACCACACAAAGGGCCATATATTCTCCATGAAATATCTATACATTTCATAAATACTTTAAAAAATTATTTTATTAGTGCATTGCAATTATACATCAGAGTGAAGTTCAAGGTATTAAAAACATACATGTACATAGCTTTGGTGCATTTGCCTCCACACCCTACCCAGCTCCAACTTCTTCCCTACCTACATGGATTAATGAGATTGGTAGTAATATTTTTACATATTCTCATAATATTTGAATTGTTTCCTTTACCAGTCATCCCTCTTTTCCCTCTCACCTACAAACCCATTCAGCTATTCTGCACATCTTTCTTTGCATTCTTTGGAGTCCCTTATGTTTCTTATTTTCTCCTTAGCTTCCACAAATGAAAGAAAACATACTACCACTGACATTCTGAGACTGACTAATCTCACATGCTTTTAAGTACAAATGTTTTGAAATATTCTGTATATTCAAGTCTATTTTACTTGGTAACCAAATGGAAAAGGATAAAAGAAAAATTTTAAAACAACCATGATTCATTAAGTAAGCTAACATAATTATTTTGAAGATAAATTGAAAATCGTTAGAACAATTATTTAAATACCTTTCATGTAATTATTAATGTGAACATCTCAAATTTGAATTATAATTTCAAAAACTGGTTTGACTTTTTCCCAGAAACATGTTCAATTATCTTTCCTACTTGACCTCTACTCTCTAAGTTTTTTCTATTCTACACTTTCTCTAGCAAGTAATTATTTGACAAAATAATATTTAAAAGGCCTAAATCAGATAACCACTTTAAAAGTGTGGAAATTTTCCTTGTAATGTAAATAACAACGGATTATTTATGGTAGAAGTTTAACAGTTTGTTAAATGGTGGAAATGCTATTAAACAAATGTGCTTTTATCCATGTAAAATTCATGTTCCTATTTTGTAACAGAATCCTACAGAATGCTTATTGGCACTTGTCCTTTTGATCTACTTCTAGAGGTCTGTCACTTAACTCTATTTCAGGCTTTGTCTTGAGCTTTGAAGTCTTGGCAACCTGATACCAGTGTCATCACATTCATTATTTAGTGTCTCATTAAGATTCCATCCTGCCTTTCCAGCAAATGTCTACCTTCCTACACCTACTGGTGTAATCAGAGGCTTGAGGAAGGAACAAGTAGGCAAATTAAATTTAGAAGAGATTCTACTTAAATTAAATGTATCAGTCAAAATCTCTTGCTGCTCATAAATAGGAAATACTTTGATGTGAATGGGGCCTTAACTAGTGGGGTTTGTTTTCCTCTTTATATTTCTGAAACTAAACTATATCTTTCATGCTAAGCAGGAAAAAAACCATAAAAAATTAAGTAGTAAACATCTTAGATTTAGAACCTCCTCTTTAAACATCAATACAAGTCTAGGTTTTTACTTGTTAGTTCAGCTTAGAGTTTAAAAACTTATTTCTTTACTGTAAGCTTGCATTTACCCATTTAGTTATAAAAGTTTTGTTCTCTTTTTTTTTTTTTTAGGAATATTTGTTGAATACTTCATGAAACTCTTTCATACCCATTGCAGAAAATTGAGGCAGTATCAGGCTGTCAGGGAGGAAAAGCTTTTTACCCCTGTGAGTCTGAATTTGCATACTGGTTTCCTCATTCTCCAGGAGTTACACTTTGGCAAGGAGTTAATTTCCCTCTGCCTGAGTTTCCTTATATGTAAGGTTTGTTTTTGTTTTGTTTTGTTTCGTTTTATTTTTGTTTTTGTTTGATACTGGGGATTGAACCCAGAGGCATTGCTCCTTCTGAGCTTCACCTCTAGGTCCTTTTTTATGTTTTTATTTTTAAACAGGATTTTGCTAAGTTGCTGAGAGTCTCACTGAAGTGCCAAGGTTGATGTCAAACTTGCAATCCTCCTGTCTCAGCCTCCAAAGTACTGGGATTATAGGCATGCACTACCTGCCCAGCTTGTGCTTAAAGCTTGATTTAGCCATACTTATCTCATAATGTTTCAAGGAGTAAGTGAGAAATATTGTGGGCTACATATTCAATTAATGGTAATCATTATTATATCTATCTTCATGGTTGATTTAGTCTTTTTGTTTTTGTCTAGTCAGTCATTTTACCGACTTTTTTAAAAAGTTTGAAAATCAGAGTCTTCTTATTTATCATATTGAGTAATGGATAGCAAAGCTATTTTCCTTACAAAATACTGTTAGCTCAATATTTCATTAAAGAAGTCATCCAATTTTAAAAACAATTACAAATTGCTTACTACTTGTATGTATTTTTTAAACACAAGGGATCATCTCTATGAAAGTCAATAAGTTAGAAGAAAATTAATTGAACAGGAATCATAAGCCTAGTTTCTAGTACCACATTTTCACTATTTAATTCAAGAAATGATATTGAAGTATGTGTGTGTGTGTGTGTGTGTGTGTGTGTGTGTGTGTGTGTGCTGGGGATTGAATCCAAGGCCTCATACATGCTAAACATGTGCTATACCTTTGAGACATACCCTTAACCCACAGACATTTAATTTTAAGAGATTCAAAATCAACTATAAAATGGTTGTTGGACAAATTGTCATCAAACTTGCTCCGAGCTTTAATGTCTACTGTAGTGTGTGTGTGTGTGTGTGTGTGTGTGTGTGTGTGTGTGTTTTACTCAATATAAATCCTATTAATTATTTTTGTACCCTAGAATACTGTCTGGTTTCTAGTGATAAAGCACTTTTTTTTTTCCCTACAAAAAGAAAGGAGGAAAGCCAGAATGGAAAGAGGGAGAATTAAAAAAGGGAAGGAAGGAAGATGTGTTTAGAATAATGTTGCATAAAAATGACTATTGCCTATTGCATAGGCCTTTTGCTCTGGGAAAATGATATCAAAGAAAGATCTGGCAAACTATTTGCTTTTTACGATTTGATTCCTTTTGTTATATCTGGAACAATTCATTCAAGTGAAGGTATATCATTTCTAACAATCTTACAGATACTTGTTCTAGGTATTGCCATTATTTCTTAGCAAGAACCAAAACCTTATTAGTTAATTAAATATTTTTCTTCTTAATGTCTATGATTTTTTTTTGGTTCATTGTTTTTGAAAACATTATAATTTAGATCCAGGGCCTGAATTCTTAAAATATTTAAGAATTCTGTTTTTTTTTTTAATAAGACTTGATCAGCTGGGTGTGGTGGCACATGCTTGCAATCCCAGCATTTGGGAGGCTGAGACCCGGAGGATCCGGGTTCAAGGCCAGCCTCAGCTACCTAGTGAGGCCCTCCGCAACCTAGTGAGACCCTGTTTCAAAATAAAGAATAAAAAAAATAGGGCTGGGGGTATAGCTCGGAGGTAGAGTGTCCCTGAGTTCAATCCCCAGTACTGAAAAGAAAAAAAAATAAGACTTGATCTTTCATCGAGGCCTCATGAGTGTCCACTACATCTGCCCTGCAAAATGAGGAGTTCTCTACTGAAGTTCTCACGTAAGAGAAAAGTGGATCGTGGAGCTCCAACTTTATAATATACAAATATGGTGCCACAAGAGTGGTTACATTTTTATTAACTAAGATAGGAGCTTCTCTAACTTCTGTTTTTGAGAAATGTAAATGATCTTAAATGATTAGGTATTCAAATGATAGGTAAAAGTTAAGGTAACATTTCCAAAGAAATTTGAATGCAATTTATATGGCATCCAGGCAATTTCCACTTTAGAGTATACTGGATCTTTTATTTTAATGCTGACACCTCAAACTAAAGTCAGTTGCTGTTGAAGTTAGAATAACACAGTGGAGGGAAGTGAATAAATTGTAATAAAATAGATGGAGAATTTTCAGAAAATATTGTCTGAGAAAACTCAAAGAAGGAAAAACATAAATTTGCAAAATGAATCTAGAAATAAGACAGACAGCTAATACACAGGGAAATGAATGCAGGCTGGAGAGGGAAAGAGTTTTCTTAAAGAAAAAGTCAGTATATTCTCCTTTGATTACCATAGGAAGCTTTAAAAAATATTTTATCTTTGCTTCTCAGCAGTAGTTTGTTAAACTTTAGATTAACTGGTCTATGTGAGTAGGTTATTGTACAAATTTTAAAAATTATGTTTGAAACAAAAGATCCACTATGTTCATAAGCATTAAAAATATATTTTGTAAAGAAGAGTGTTAAGAAAATGTTTTCTCTTGTTCAGGTTATTTGTTTATGTTTTGTGTTGTTTTCTACATTATTTAGGTGATCGTTGACAGATGACTTTTAAAAGCTAGTCTTTCTCAATAAAAGTGAGTGTGTGTGTGTGTGTGTGTGTGTGTGTGTATGTATGTGTGTGTATGTGTGTGCATAAGAGTAAAGATAAATAAAATCCAATCTTTCAGTCAGTTTAATGGGAATATATACTTTTCTGATATTATAGTAATGACACTCTTCATATCATATTGAATCATCAGCAAATAATTATGGAGAGGCTATTATGTGACAACTGCTGGTCCAGACTGAGAAAATCAAACCGCAAAAGTGGTGCATGCTTGTAATACCAGTACTTGGGAGGCTGAGACAGGAAGGTACCGGTACATGGCCAGCCTCAGCTACTTAGTGAGGCTCTCTGCAACTTTGTGAGACCCTGTTTCAAAATAAAGAATAAAAAATAGGACTAGGGGTGTAGCTCAGAGATAGAATGCCCCTGGGTTCAATCCCCAGTACTGAAAAAAAAAAAACGAAAACTAAAGGCCAAATTCTCAGTATTTAATAGCTGTTTTTTTTAGGTGGAGTGGCATAAATTAAATATACACAATACTCCCTACATGGTATAAATCACACTGAATAGGAAGTGTATAGGAATTATAGGAATTGGTCAGGAAGGAGATTTTAAAGAGCGTGATGTAGAAAAGTCATTGACAAACCTGTAGGTAGCCCTACGGATATCAGGGGACAGAATGGTTTAGCCACACAGAGCAGCAAGTCCTGAGGCCTGAAGCCAGGAGACTGTGTATCAGAGCGACTGCCTGTAGCCTCTCCAAGGGTTTGGCTCTTACCCGCAGTGAAATGGAAGCTGTGAAAAGTTTTGAACAGAGAAATGACAATGTTTTCAGTTTTACTTGTCCTTTTGCTGTCCAATAGTAATAAAAACAGGCCAACTAGGAGACAATTTCCATGATCTAGGCCAGATAAGATGGCAACTTAGACAAAAGTGATGTTTGGGAGATGAAGGTAAACAGAGGTTAGAACTGGTCTATGGTATTGTTTGCTGTCATTGTGACCATGATTATTTAGACCAATTCTGAAATAAGGAAATGAAGAATGAAAAAAGATCATTCCATAAAAGGTAATGGAACTGATCAGACAGCAGGGAATTTCAGAAAAAGTCCTCAGAGAAAACAATATTCCAAAGACTAAAAGCAGGAGGTTTGCGTTGCTTTGGCTCAGAGGGCAGATGTGAGTCCTGGGAGACAGCAGGTGCTGTGGTGACACCGTGATGACACCGTAATGACTCTGTGATGGGCGTGCAGGGGCAGGAGTAGAATAGAAGGCCAGGGCATCAAAGGGCACGAATCTGATGGCTTAACACACGCAATGCGATGGAACCCAGACTGGAAAGAGTATCATTACTGTAAGATTCGCCCAGAAGCAAATTTAATCCCTCTAACTCCAGGGCATTAAGCAGAATGAAAGGAAGGGAAAAAAGGAGGAAGGGAGATAGGAAGGAAGGAGCCCAATTTCATTTGAGAGGTTGAACAATAAATACTCATGATTCTGTTTACTTTATGAATATTAGTATATTCTTTGGAATCCTGGGAAAAGTAATTTCTTTCTCTAAATTAGAATTCCAATGAAACATTTCCTTGTATGAAAGAATCATTTCAAAAGAGAAGTGCAAAGCCGGGCGTGGTGGCACATGCTTGTAATCCCAGCATTCGGGAGGCTGAGACCGGAGGATCCAGGTTCGCGGCCAGCCTCAGCTGCTTAGTGAGGCCCTCCACAACTTAGTGAGACTCGGTTTCAAAATAAAGAATAAAAAATAGGGCTGGGGGTATAGCTCAGAGGTAGAATGCCCCTGAGTTCAATCCCCAGTACCGCAAAAAAAAAAAAAAGTGCAGCTATTTCAGTGATCAGTGTTTTTTTAATTTAGCTATTATTTACTTAAAATGTTACCAAACAATGTTTATTTTGATATTATACTCTGGAAATATTTTATAGTTTCCAAAATATTAGATATGGCAATTTTGAAGGCCTTGGAACCAACAATATATAATAATAACTTTCTGATATGAGAATACTATATGTACATTGGTTTATTATTTTTAAGTAAAATAATATAGCCAGAAACAGCGGCACATACCTATAATCCAAGTACTTGGGTGGTTGAGACAGGAGGATCATAGGTTTGAGGCTAGCCTCGGAAACTTTAGGAGATCTTCATCAACTTTGCAAAAGCTGTTTCAAAATAAACAATAAAAAATAAAAAGGGCTGGAGATTTATCTCAGATATAGAATGCTCCTGGGGTCAATCCCCAGCACTAAAATAAATGAATAAATAATAAATAAAATAAAATAAGGCAATTTATCCAAGAAATAATATAAGCTTGGCTTTTTAATCTACTTCTCAATTTTTACAGGGGAAATATTTAGATTCCTAAAAATAACACATCACATAATACTGTTCAAACTGTAGAAAGACACTAGAGAGCTTCATTCCTTCCAGTTTAAAAATAAAACACTTAAAAGTAAATAAGAATTTAGAATTATTTGAAAATCTACAAACTATAGATGCATTCCATTTAAATGGTGTTAGGGCATAAATAATCATCTGAAAAGATTTGTCTTAAAAACTGAATAAAAAGCTGGGCATGATGGCACATCCCTGTAATATCAGTACTTGGGAGGTTGAGACAGGAAGATTGCAGGTTCAAGACTAGCCTAGGCAATTTAGCGAGACCCTCAGCAGTTTAACAAGACCCAGTTTCAAAAAAAAAAATAAAAAAAAAAGAAAAGAAAAAAGGGCTGGGGATGTAGGATGTAGCTCAGAGGTAGAATGTCCCTGTGTTCAATTAAAAAAAATGAATAAAATAGTAACCAAAAATAAAAAATACCTTTGTGAAAAAAATGAAATATCCATATCCATCACATAATAACTTTCAGTGAGACATTTTCTTCAATAATTTTCAATTTCTGAAAATCTGAAAGTTATCTTTTTTGAGTTATCTGAGATGAATATAGTAAGAGGCCTCCAATTACTGAGCCAGTATCAGAAATTATTTTAATACAGATCCCTTAAATTATTACTAGAATAAAGTTACTCAATAACTAATAGAAACAAGCACATACAAAAATATATAGCTGGCTTTGAAGTATGATTTTATTTATATGTCTCAAAAATCCGCAAGGACTATGGTAACATGTCAGACTTTCCAATTCAGTGATTCTTGTTTAGTCTGGAGGGGTGCCTCAGCCAGGTTTGGTGGTGCATGCCTGTAATTGTAGGACCTGGGAAACTGAGAAGATGATTGAATGTTCAAGGCCAGTCTCCTAGTCTCGGCATCTTACCAAGACCCTCAACAACTTAGTGAGACACTATTTCAAAATAAAAAATAAAAAGAGCTGGGTTGTAGCTTGAAAGTAGAATGTCCTGTGCTTAATCTCTAAAACAAAACAACAACAACAAAAAGTGTTGCCTTATATTAGAAAGCATAGAAGATAGCTAGGAATAGTAGAATCATGCGTATATACCAACTTAGTCAAATTAACTAATTAAATTAAAAAACATAGAAGGTTATAAATTTGTGAACCATGAGACATATGAAAACATTTCAGTTGGCTCTATTACATTCCTGCCAACAGAGATCTTAAAATATTCCCTTTGTAAAATCAGGAAGTATAAATTGGTAGTATGAGGTATAGGAAAGAATTGCATGAATTACGAATACTAACAAGAAGTTGGAAAGTTTAGATGGGGGACTATTGCATCATCTCATATATATACCCTCCCCTGCTTGATCCCCCAAAGCAGCAGGCCTATCAATCACTCCGCCTTCTGCTTTATTGGAGCCGACTCTTAGACACACTTCAGATCTCTGCTCAGACCTCATGCTCTCAATTCCCTGCATTTTTAGTGTCAACACCCCTGCCACTGTCCCATTTAAAGCCACTTCATCTCCCTTGTGGACTGCTGTTTGTAATATTATAGATGTTCTAGTTTCTAATTTGGTCTCAGTTTAATCAGGTTTCCACAGTACAGCCAGAGAGATTTTTTTTTAAGTTGCTAATCTAAACATGTCAAAGCCCAACTTTAAAAGCTCAGTACATGTTCATATAGTTTAGGACAAAGTTTAGAAGCCCTAATTTGGCCCATAACCTTCTACAGTCTCAAGGCCACCTGTCTCTCCTACAGCCTCTGTGACGCCGCCCTTTGCTCTCTGTGCTCCAAGCCTTCCAGCTCTCTCCGACTTCGAGCGATTCTTTATCATTCTGGAAACCCCTTCTTATGCGTCGTCCTTCAAGTTTAGCTTACACTTCATATTCTCTCAGAAAACCATTCATGGAACCTGGGAATAGAACACATTTCCATAGCACTCTGAATTTTCCTTATTCATCCTGTCTTCTCTATTACACTTTAACTTCTAAGAGGTGAGGTACTCCACCATTGTCCCCTGTACCTTATATGTGACTGACATTCAGTGAATGTAAATAAATGGATTAATTAATGAATTCATAAAAGAATGGGGCAGTAACTCTGACACTACAATCCTGACAACTCAGTGCACCAGAATGGTGTCACCTGAGAAAAGCCACTTTCTCCTTGCAATATGGTTATCAGAGTTCTGAGTGTCCCACACAAAGAGCACAGTGTGCAGTAGAGCAACAACTAGTGTGTCATTTTTAATGCCAAAGATGACTTTCTCACCATCCCTTATTAGAGTTCCTTTCATGTCTCATTGAAACAGTTTGCTGAATGTCAAAGTCAAGATAACCATAATTTGTCTATCAATTCTTCTTTCAAGTAACAATGGTGTCCCATAAAGAAACAATTCAACTCAAAACTTAGGGTCAAGATTTAATA
>PVLC010029647.1:0-20065 GCA_004027655.1 Graphiurus murinus
ATCAACAAATGCAGATAAGCATCTGCAGTCATAATGCAGAGAAACTTCCACAAATTTAAAAAAGAAATGGATGGAATTTCTGAAGAGTTTATAGTTTATCACTGTTCCATATGTTATGGCCCAGGGGTCTAGAGCCAATACACTGCTTTTCCTAAAATGACAGGAGATGTTGATGTTATCATCTATCCCCAGAACAATAACTGTCAACTCGGTGCCAAGGGCTGCCCATGACCTGCCAAGGTCACTGGATGGGGAAGCAATGCACTTGAACAAAGAGAGAGAAGGACCCATCTGCGACTGGGATGTTTAAATGTTGGCGAGAATATATGAGTTCAACTATCATTTCTTCACTGAGGCTTTTGGATGCTTTTATTTTCTTCTGTGTAGATGTTTATCAGAGTCTGCCAAGTTCTGGGGCAGGATGGCAAAATTAACTGAATAAACAGATATAAGCCCTGTAAAGAAACTGAGAGACAAGTGCTCTGATTGCTCTGCATTAATAAAAGCAACTAGAGTACTGTTAACATCCTTTTCTACCACAATGGTGGTGGCTACACAGGTGATCAGGTTCAGGAAAATGACAGTGGATAGTAATGAGACCATGAAATGTGACATACCTTAGATCCCCGTGCATCATTGGAGGAGGCTGGGAGCTAAAAGGTCAGAAAGTGGGAAGGCAAAAGGGAGAAGGTAGAGGACAGAGGTGGCTCCTAGAATTGCAAGAGAAATGAGCAGCACTAACTTGTCATAGAAGAAGGATTTCACTCTTCTTTATTCAAGATGCGGAATTTGGCTGGCTTCTGCCCACGTAGGGTGGGAGGCCAGGGTGGGAGGCTTCAATGAGAAGCTAGACGTCCGTCCATTTTGCTTATGAGACAAGATTTCTTGGCTGTTCATATTGTTGTCCTTACCCATTCTGCTACATCCTCGGCAGGATGGTGCAAACTGAGAAACCTGGACTACATTTATAAAATATAAATATCTCCCTGTAAAGCGAATCTTCATTATTTATCATAGAGGTCTGCCTGGGAATCATAATAAACAATCACACACAAGCAATGGGGGTAGACTCCAGCCTGGGCGGAACAGGTCCCCCTCCAGCAAGGAAGAAAAACACTCTGGGGTCAGGCAAGGCTCCTCTAGGGATCCTTTTTCAGAATAACAAACCAGACAGACATACTTTAGTCTCAGAGAGTGTATTTCAGAATCGCATGATGGTCCAAGTCAATTTTTAGACATCTCAAGTTGATATAAACATACTGATATTTGTGTCTTCAACCTAGCATATGCAGAACATCAAGAGTTGGCTGCTTACCAAGGAAATAATTCAAATGGATGGACAAAAAAAATCAAGAAAGATGTCTCAGAATATGTGAAGCTATTAACCAAATACAAGTATGCAGCAAATAAGTCAATAAGTTGAAGGAATTTAAAGCAATAGGAATAGCCAATCAAAATGTTCATTCCAAAGGCAAAAGAGTAAGGAATATACATCTTCTACTGAGTTTTATTTTTTATTTACTTATCTTTTGTGTATGTAGTTCTAGAGATTAAACCCAGGGACATTCTACTTTTGAGCTCTATTCTCCAGCCCTATTTTAATTTGTATTTTGAAACAGGGTTTCACTAAGTGGCTGAAGGCCTCCTCACTGAGTTGCTGAGACTGGCCTCCAACCTGCTATCCTCCTGTCTCAGCCTCCCAAGTAATGGGATTACAGGCATGTTCCACCGTACCTGGCCACAAATGATGTTTAATGTATGAAAAATAATGTTACATTCATTTAGTGTGCTTGTTGGCATGCATGCTATCTCTATGTGAATCTTTTATAAGCTGTTTGTAGGTAAGGATGTGACTTCTACTTCATTTAGAGTACATGGCCCCCAGCAGGTAGAGTGCCATTCCCTGAGTAGGTGGACATGACTGAGAGAATCCAGCAGATCAAGAATGAGATATTAGTCATAGAGCAGCTGAAACAGAACTGAAGGGTTAGGGGTATAGGTCAATCATACCAGACCCAGAAACTTCCGTTGCAGGAGTTTCTCAGCTGACAGTCAAAGGACAGAATGTTTTTCATTTTATAATTCTAAATGCATTATCATTTGCAATTACTATTTCTTAAGTATTTGCGAATAGAGGTTTTTGATAATTAGGTGGATATATTCTTCATAAAGTTAGACAAAATATGATCAGTAGAATATGTATAATTTGTCACATAATAGGAGCTCAGTTAATAGTAATAAAAGATCAACTCCAACCTTGGAATCCAGTGAGTGAGGTATTTATCTACTAGGGAGTCTTTATAACACTTTGCATAACAGATCTGTTTTAGTCTTTACGATTATGCTGTGAGATGAAAGCTATATTATCTTCTGCCACAGATGAAGAAATGAATACACAGAGACCTGTACACATGGTCAAGTTCAGGCTGGGCTTCAGATCTAGAACCCGTTCCCAGAATCTGAAGGGCGACTCTCTACAGTGCCACCCTCTTGGATGCTTTTGCTGGTTTTCTGAAACATTAGTAGTCTTCAACTACAAACAGTGAATAAATCATTTACATTTGGGAAATGGCCAACATTCAAATAACAGTGAAAAACATCGCAAATAATGCCTATTTATTTGGAAAACATCTTGTTTTCTCATCGGAAAAAAGAAACCAGTGCCATTTCTCTCAATTTAGCATGTAGTGATTATAAATTCAATTTCATAGAATGTAAGACATTCAATTTTTAAAAGAAATCCAGAAGCTTGGACTAACTTCCATGGTTTTTGCTTTGTTTTGTTATTGCTTTTTGGTACTGAGGATTGAAACTAGGGGGAATCTACTTCTGAGCTATACCACCCCAGGCCCTTATATTTATTATTTATTTATTTTGCTTTTTTTTTTTTGAAACAAGGTTTCACAATATTGTTGAGGCTGTTGCCTTAAACCCACGATCTTCCTGTCTCAGGCTCCCAAGCACTGGGATTACAATCCTGGGGAACCAGGCCTGGCTATTTCCATGATTTAAGACAGTTGACATATGGATTAATCACAGTTTCCTCTTCCAGTTGATCTCAGCTTTAAGATGTAAAGAAAACACATCTTTATCCATGGGTAGCAGCAGATGTATAGAATCCTATTACTTGGGAGGCTGAGACAGGAGGACCTCAGGTTCCAGGCCAGCCTCAGCAACTTAGTGAGATCCTGTTTTAAACTAAAATTTTAAGAAAGGGCTGTGGGTGTAGCTCAGAAGCAGAATGCCATAGGTTCAATTTTCAGTACAGGAAGGGAGGGAGACATCTTTCAAACTCACAGTGCATGAACTAATTTCTTTCTGCCACCAAACTCTTTCCCCTACTCATTTGGGTCAAAGGCACCAAGGCCCCTTCTTTTCCTCCCAGAGGAACTTTAGGAAATCCTTTAAAAACCAAACAAACAAAAAAACCATGGCTCCTGAGTTGGTAGCACCCGTGTACTTTGTCTTCATCAAGGTGGGTTGACTGGTTCAGAAAATATTTCTGAAAGAAGTCAGGAGTGACTTCAGTGCTCTCCAGCTGAGAATGTAGACATGGTCATGACAAAAATGACCACTTAACTTAATTTCCAAACCTGGATCCTTTTGAAAACAAAAGGAAGGTGCTAATAAGAATGACACTGAGATAACAGGCACAAGCTTGTCACAGACAGGAGGTAACTATGAAACCTGTCATCTTCCTTTCTCTGAGAGTGATGGGGAACCATCAACATTTTAAACAATTGAATGCATATTTTGAAAGCACAGATCACAGGTAGAGATGTGCTTGAGAGGCCAAGAGCAACTGCATGTCAAAAACGCGACATGAGCTGCGGGGGTGGCCAGGATTGGAGTGGGCCCTGGAAATGGAAAGAAAGCTGAGATCCGAAAGGTCCATCGAAGACGAAAATGAACTGAACAGAAAAGACCTTGCATGGGGTCAGAGGAGCAGCGGAGGGAAGGGGGAGGAGGACTTCTGGATAACTTACCTAAGGAGGATGGGTGGTCCTGCCGTGCATTGGGGACTGGTGGAGGGCTCTGCTGGGTTGGAAATCTGCAAATGCTCCTGGGCCTTCTTTGCTCCTTCATTCACATGGTGCCTTCTGAGAAGGCTTTCTCCTGACACCCTCTGAAAATATCACCACCTCCTGCTGCTTCCCCCACAGGCTCCCACCCCCATAGTCTCTCTTGTGCTCTTGGCTTCATTTTTTTTTAAATCTTTAGCACTTGCACCACTAGTACACTCTACACACACACACACACACACACACACACACACACACACACTTATGCACCACATATGCATATGTAGAGATTTACTTTTTAAAAACAATCTTGCGCTGGGCGTGGTAGCGCAGGCTTGTAATCCCAGCATTCGGGAGGCTGAGTCTGGAGGATCCGGGTTCTCGGCCAGCTTCAGCTACCTAGTGAGGCACTCCGTGAGACCCAGTTTCAAAATAAAGAATGAAAAATAGGGCTAGGAGTATAGCTCAGAGGTAGAATGCCCCTGAGCTCAATCCCCAGTACTGCAAAATAAATAAATAAATAAATAAATAAATAAAAAATAAAAACAATCTTGCTTATTCTCCATATTCCCCAATGGAGTATACTATTTATAAGAAAAGTTTGTTTTTTTTTTTTTAATTGTCATTCCTGTTTTTAACTCAGATGCTTAGAACCGTGCCTCTGCATATAGTAGGATCCTAGTAAATATGTGTTAAAATGAAAATAAAAGTGGAATGAATCAATGAATCAATATTCAAATACAAATAAACCTTGCATTACCATAGGTGATATCACAGGTGTTTGTGTAACACAGTGCTGTTATAAAATAAACCTAAACCTGCGTGGTATTTCCAGATTGACTATTTATTGTTATTATTTAAATTTTATTTTTCAGTACTAGAAATTTAACCCAGGGGCAGTCTACCTGTGAGCTACACCACCCCCAGTCCTACTACTTTTTTTTTTTTTAATTTTGGAATAGGGTCTTGATAAGTTGTTGAGGGCCTTATTACACTGCTGAAGCTAGCCTTGAGCCTGTGATCCTCCTGTCTCAGCCTGCCAAGTACTGGGGTTACTGGCATGCATCACCATGCCTGGTGCCCTATTTGTTTGTTTATTTATTTATTTATTTATTTATTTATTTATTTATTCATTCATTCATTCATTTATCTATTTATATTTTGAAACAGGGTCTTGATAACTTGCTAAGGATGTCACTAAGTTGCCAAGGCTGGCCTTGAACCTTGGATGCTCCTGTCTCAGTTTCCCAAGTGTGTACCACTACTCCGGGCTAGAAGAGCACTTTAAGTCAATCTTGGTGCTGGATTCCCTGGCCTAGTCCTCTTTGTCCATCACTGTTTCCCCAGCCCCTGTTGTGAGATCCTGGGCTACTCGATTCCTCTCGCTCTTCCGTCCTGTCTACGCTCCTCAGGTCTGGACCCTTGCCTCTTACCTTGGTCCCTCTTCTGATCCCAGTCCCTCTGGTGACTGCATCCCACAAATGTAATCTGGACACACAGCACACAAAGGACCTCCTCAAAGACACACCTTAACCCAACAAGAAGAGAACCACAGGAAAGAAAAGAGAAAACAGAGGGACCATGGCTTTGGAAGATTCAGTGCTGAAAGGAGAATACAGAAGATGCAAGCCAGACACGTGAAAGCCTTCTGTCTCTGGCCTGGCTTTCCCCCCTTGCCCGGGGAGTGACGACTCCTGGTGCAGCCTCCACAAGTTTCCTTAAGATCTGATAGCAATCCCCCAAGCTTAGTTTTTTCTCCCGGTTTCTCTTCATTTTCCCCCTCTCTAAGCATTTGCAGCTACTCTACATTTTGGCATAAATATTTAGGAAACTGGGGCAATGGGATTCAACCCATTTATTAATTTATTTAAAGTTTCCAATGTATTTATGAAGTCCTTCCTCTATACTAGGAATATGTGAGACTTGGGAGTTCCAGCCATGGAAAGCTGAACCCAATGCTTCTCCTTTCCAGTTGACTCAGGGTTACCGATGGCCACCGAGAAAGCCTCTGTCTGACTGGGCCAGACCCAGCTGCTCCCTGTATGATGGTCCCTACATAGTGCAGCAGCCACATTGAAATCACAGCAGAAAGTGGCTCCAATCCATACTGCTTTCTTTTAGTCTGATGTTCTCTACATAGTTCAGCTACCACATTGAAATCACAGCAAAAAGTGCCCCCAATCCATACTGCTTTTTTAGAGATACCATTGACTCTGTCAGGACAAAGCATCTGCCCATTATAAAAACACCATGACTGTATCCCCCACTCCCAAATTATTCAAGACAGTGGTCAGGCCAGAGAACCATTTGTGATCCTGCTCTTGAAAGGGCACAAACCCTTTTAAGGTGCTTAGGATATTACCTCTTTCCCTTAAGTGGTAACCAGGTGACCTGAATAGGCAGGCTGAGCTTCCAAAAGGTGCTTAACAAAGAATGAGGAAGGTACTTTGGCCCTAGGAAACTCTGGATCATTAGATAATGCTTGCTTAAATGCACCAATAAAACATTATACATTAAGGTTTGGCAATCAAAGGGATGAGCCCAAAGACGGCTTCTTTAATTCCTTTTAGAGCAATTGGAACCGAGATTCACTTCGCTCATCTGCCTATCACAGAGAGTGATCTCCCTGGAGACTCTGTTGGCAGCAGAATCCTGCCCAGGGCGCTCACAGTGGACATCGACCTCGCCTCTTCTCCCTGAGAACTAAAGTCACCGTGAGAAAGCACATTCCCAGCGCTCCGCTGTGGGAAACACCCAGAGAAGGGCTTTTCCCAAATCTGTGTGAATCAACTGGAAGAAACCCCCGTGCGCTTCCTTGTTTATGTTATTCTCTGTAAAAATATCAGAAACCCAAAACAAGGCGGAAGCGTGTTGGCACCGAATTATGTCAGCGCAAAACGTTCAATTCAGAAGAATCGCTGGATGTATTTTAATAGCCGGGAAACCTGGAGGTATGCACAGTCTATTGTGGCTGTCAATTTATGATCTTTAAAAACATTTTTTCTTAAATTGATTGGTCCTTAAATACATCACACCTCATCTTGTTTGAGCCAAATTTTACAGATGCCATCTTAAAAACCAATTCAAAGAGCGGCCATAAACTCAAAAGCTTCCTACTTGAAGTGTATATGGCAGAATGCAATTTTCTTTAATTTTAATTGACAGAGATGTCAGCCTAAGAGAATATTTCAGAATATTAGCAGGAACAGTAAACTTGTGCCTTGACATTTTTATGGTATAATGATATAATTCCCTGGGGGGATTAAAAAAAAAAAAAAACTTTGCTTGTCAGGATTTACACTAAAGCAATACATGTGTTACTTTTCTCCCCGTACTCAGTAACAGAGTGACAAATGTATTACTAATTACACAATTGCTTTATTATGTGGAGCTGTAACTAAAATCCTTTCTGGATTTTCTACCAAAGTTGAGCTTCCTCTGATATGATGTATTCTAGTAAATGGACTAGCCTAGGAGAAATTGATTCCAGCTGAAGGAAAAACTACCCTTTTTTTTTTCTATTACTTGGAGACCCAGAGATGGGGGCCTCAGAAACTTCTTATGACAGATTTTTCAGAACTGAGGACATACTGAATTTTACCAGGATAGGGGTTTTGCAACAACACATGTGCAAAGCCAAAAGGTTAATTTTCAATGTAGATGTAAACATTGACACGGCAATTTACACTAGGAGTTCAAGAATGGTACACATGAGGATTACTTTGGGCTTTTAAACCTTCTTGTTAGGGTGAATACCTCTTTGGGGACTCCCAGTGCACCCAGCATGTATGTTTGTCTTAGAGGGTGCTGTATCTTGTTGAAGCCATCTCTCTCTCCCTCTGTGTGTCTCTCCTACTAGTGAACAAGGGAATGGCTTCATTAAGTTTGTTCCCAGGATGCCTTGACAAGTCTTAGCATGGAAGATATGCTCAGGGAAAAGGTTTGGAACCTCAGAACCGAAGTGATAATTTTAACTCAGCTATTGTAAGTTAAATGATGGCATCTCTACCATTTTGGAGGTAAAACAAAGAATGCCAGGTTTCCAATAATGGTTACTATAGGCACAGCGATTCACTGTTGGTCTTCAAAATGGACTGGATCATGCTAAAGTATGAGATATTCTCTGTCAAATTTTCATACTTTTCAAATCCTGAAAGAGTTCCCAGTTGAAAAAGAAGATGCATGGACATAGCATGATATTAATGCAGGACAATTTTAGGGGCATCGATCAAAGCAGAAGAAACCTGAAAAGATGGTGCACTTTTATACTTTTATTCCAGACATTTAGTCTTAGTCACCAATTTGACCTCAGTTCTAGTATAGTCAATGGATATCAATAAACTCCACTAAGCGCCCTTCATTGTTCAAGAGAATGGTTATATCAGAATAGGGGGGCTGAAGCGGAGCAACATTTCACAAATTATACATTAATAATATCATGTGTATGCTAACTTAGCAATGCAACTGTCTCAGAATAAATGTTTAAAAAACAGGAATTAAAGTAATGAAAGCTAAGTCAGACAGAAATGTGTGCCTAGTTTTTACAGCAGTTCTTGGCTAAGCAAGAACCAAAGAGGCAAAGATTAGTCAACAAGATCAAAAGAAGCTTGCTGCCATCTCATGTGATTCTTTATGGATGAATAACATTTCAAGAAGGGACAGGGGCCAAGGTATTTTGAGTAGGAAACACAATGAGCCATGGTGGGGGTCAGGGAAGCACATGCTGGGTCTAGAGAAAGGTTGCCACTTTGATGTCACTAAGATTTAGGTTGGTCAGTGTGCAATGGATGATCTAGTATAAATGGGACATTGAAGTTTGTTCATGACACACTATGACTGCCACAGTACCTCCCAAAAAGTTAAGGGAAAAAGTTAGCCAGGGGTGGTGGCACTTGCCTGCAATCCCAATACTTGGGAAGTTAAGACAACAGGATTACAGGTTCGAGGCCAGCCTCTGCAATTTAGCAAGACTCTCGGCAACCTAGTGAAACTCTGTTTCAAAACAACAACAACAAAATTGAATAAATAAAAAGGGCTGGAGGTGTAGCATGGAAGTAAATGTCTCTGGGTTCAATCCAAAGTTAACGCATACACCATCTTTATATCTTAAACCTGCCCATCACTGAAATCTTGGTCCTTATTTATTAGAGATAATGATGTAAAAATAACAATAGAAGGTTCTCCTAAAAGCCATTGTCCAAATTGTTTAAACTTCATCTATTTTAAACAATGTTTAGTAGTCACTGTTGGATCTCCATTCCTATTTGTTTGAAACAGTTGAATTTATATCAGTGTTTAATAAATTGTGCTCTGAGGTGCACTGGTTTAGTAGGGTATTAACTGACACCCCCCCCCCCCAAAAAAAAAGCTCTATGGTCCTAGAGGTTGTAAAGAAGCTATAAAGGTCATCTTTCCCCTAGGAGATTCATAGTGCACATTCACAGGTAAAAGGCTCTGAACATCCTGTAATCGAAAAACCAACTTAACCATATTTCATCCCAAATCTCACAAACAGTTTTCTACCATGAAAACTTACTCTGTGTAGGGACGTGGGGGATGTAGAATAATCATTGATATCTCACAGATAATAATGTTGACACATTTGGGGAAATTTCTAGAGCATTTACTGAGTGGTTGGAATTGTTATTTTGGGTAGAATTGTTATTTGGGGTAGAATCAATTAATGCTGAACTCCACATAAATCCTCTAAAGAACAGGACATACTTTTTGGGTCTCTGCTGATCATTTTATTCTTGAAGTTTATGGAAAGAGATTGTTCCCACTCTTATTGCATTTAAAATCACTCTAGAATCTCCTTAATCCACCAATCCTCATCATCTAAAACATCTTAGTTTTATAGACTCTCTCTGCCCAAGTATTTCCACATACTAAATGGAAGGGAAAATGGTTTGCCACATCCTGTTCTAAGATGTCTTTAGATACAGTTAGTAAATCACCTCGATCTTTCTTGATGTCTTCAGTTGTACAGACCAGCTTTCTTGCAGTCTCTCTAATGTGATGCAGATTAATTATTGCATGAAAGTCTAACTTTAGTTGCAGAATCCACAAAGGTGGAGTGCTGAAAGTGAAATGTCATTCATCCTTCAAGAAACACATGAGATGGTAGAAAGCTTCCATTGATCTTCTTTTGACTGCTCCAGAGTTGTGTAAGAAGAAGGCAAGGTAGCAGTGGAGTTTAATGTCTTGCCTAAGTCCTGTGCTAATTCAAGACAGGCCACTCCAGTGGAATTCACTCCAGATTGCCTGTTTTCTTTATCCTTGCCCTTTCCCCAATAGTGACTAGGTCCTCATTCCTAGCAAGAGGGAATTTCCATTGAATTTAAAAAAAAAAAAGTTGTTCCCTATATTAGTCTGTTACTGTTATTATTATCAAATACTTGAGGCTGGGTACTATATTGATACAAAAGATTCCTTTAGCTCATAGTTCTAGAGGCATTGTCTAGGCTTTGGTGAGGACCTCCTTGTGGTAGATGGTATCCTAATAATAGGCAGACTTGTAAAAGATCATATAGCAGGGCTGAAAGCCAGAGTCCAATAGTTTAGGGAGACAGATGAGGATCCCACAAGAATCGGATTCATTCCTCTGCACACAGCATCTCCAATGTCCCAGTTTTCTTGAACTACACCCCACCTCTTAAAGGCATATCACCTCTCCATATCACTTCACCAGGAACCAAGTTTCCAATACATGAACGTTTTGGGGAAAAAACTTAAACTATCTCCAAACCATAGCATTCCCTATGTTAAAATAAATAAATAAATAAATTCTAAGGGGACTGAGAGATTATTATCAAGCCAAGCATGATCAAGGCAACGTTGACAAAGAGACACCAGTTCTGTCTTCTGTCTACCTGTCTCTGAGAGAATATGTCTGCAGTTATGCCAGCCAGGGACAATAGTCAACTAGCCAGGTGAAAATGGACTGGACACAGCGTGCCCCAAAGTCTTAAGCATTTTAAGATTTAAGCATTTTAAGGTTTGTGTCTGGTTGTCTCAAGACATGGACGACCTCTGTCTCTGTATTCGCTCTCTGGGCTGCCAGTTCTTCATTAGTCTGGTTCAGATCGTCTTACCCCAAAAGAGGAATGTGCTGGAGGTGGGGTGAGTCGAGGGCCAACCCAGGGCAGTGCTGCTGCTGCTGCTGCTGTTCTGTGGGCTGGGAGCGTATGAATTATAGGTCAGCTAAATCAGGACTCAAAGCTTCAGCTGCAGAACCACAGAGACTTGCATAGAGTTACCCAGGCTCGCGATTGCTTCCCAGCCTCAAATCTGCAGAAGAGAGCCTTCCACGGGGGAACCTTCTTCTCCTCCAATTAGTGTCTTTTCACAGTGGCAGGATGGAAAAAAAAAAAAAAAAAAAAAAAAGGTTTTAGTCGGCAACATTACTCCCTATCAGTGATATGCAAAAGATCTGTGAAATCAATTCCCATTATTTCAAAGGACGCTGCCTAGTAAAAAATAATGCGTAGTAAAAATACAGTAATGAAACTACTGCTTAATCTGCTGTGATTATCTACGACGAACCAGAAACTGCTTCATCTTTATTTTGCTGCATCTGCTCAGTGATATAGAAGCTGTGCGCGCACCCCGTCAACACTTCATGCTATGGATGGCGTTGGCGACTGTGGATTTGGGGATGTCCCTGGGACAGATGTGCAGGAAGATTGACTATCATGGGGCTTAAGATCAGTAATAGTTTCCCAATCTTACCTCTCCTGACTCATTTCTTTTCTGCATTTTTTTTTTTAATTTCTCTGAACTACCATTTTTTTTTAATGTGGGAAAAAAGCTCAAAAAATAAAAATAAAAATAAAAAAATGAATAGAAGCAAAGTGTTCTATTTAGATTTTTTTTTAAAGCTAGATTGATCATTACATGAATGGCTTCCTGCCCACGTTTTCCTCTTCCCCCCCCAGCTCACCCCTCTGCTTCTTGCTAATAACAGCCAGCCTTGTTTGGCCATAGCTTGGCAAAACTCTCCAACATTTTTGCCGCTCTATATTTCAGCCATGACTTTTGTCATATTTTGAAGAGAAACTTGCACCTGGCCAACCAACTCGCATGCCAAGTTCTCGCCCATTGAGATTTTAAATGGATTTGCATCGATTGGCCTATGAAATTAAGAATGCATGAAAAAGGCAGCAATAAAGAGTTGTGGTAGAGTTTCTTGCTTCGTTGAAAATAAAATAAAGGGTATTGTCATAGAAAGCATTCACCTTCTAGTATTTAAAAAATAAGTGATAGTTAATTGTTGTCAGATGCAAAGATTAGGAAGGAAAAAGCAGCTGATAAAAATGTGTTGTGGACATAGAATGCATTTTTCTTTTAGCATAGCTGATGGAAGAAGAAAAGGTGTGTTTTGTTGTTGTTATGACAAGTTAAAATTTACATGGTGCTCCAGTATTTGCTACTGGGAAATCTTTTACTAGTTACCTTTTGAAGGACCCCTTAAGGGAGAAATGGAGCCATCCTTTTCTCCAGGAATTTTTGCTTCTGTTAGTACTGTCTTCAGCATCTTCCAACTCTTCTTTGCTCAGCAGTGAGGAAGACAGAGAAAGGTTAAGAATTTATCAGTTCATCAGTGGAAACTATACTGTGGCAGTGGCAGGCACCTAAAATGACCCTGAAGTTGACAGCAGATTGGCCCTCTTCTAAACCAAACAAAGCCCAAGGAAAGGTGTGTGGCTCCCAGCTCAATCCAACTAGGATGTGAATCACTATGGTGTGTGTGTGTGTGTGTGTGTGTGTGTGTGTGTGTGTGTTTTACTGGGGGGGAGGGGGAATTGAACCCAGGAACATTCTACCATTGAGCTATACCCCCAGCCTATTTCTTTCTTTTTTTATATTTTTTAAACAGGATCTCACTAAGTTGGGAATGGCCTTTTTAAGTTGCTGAGGCTACTCTTGAACCTGTGATCCTCCCAATTACTGGGATTACAGGTATGTGCCATCAGGCCTGGCTTATAATGCAGGTCTTGAGTGAGCAGGTCTGGGCTCTGTAGGACTTGAGATGCTGCATTTCTAACAAGATCCTTGTGCCTTTGATCAGCCAAGGGACAGACAGTCTTGAGACCACACCTGGAATACCAAGTTTGGAGTATTAACAATGTTTTAGGACAAACATTTGAATATCACATAAAAAATTGAAAATTGAAAGCTATGGCCCTAGAACAAGAGACACAATCATATCACAAGAATTTCTTGAGGTCACACAACAAACCCCAAACATGCATCAGTTAAATCAAAGAAGTAAAGAGTAGAAACACTAATAAAAATCAGAGGCCAGTAGATAAAGATCCTGGGAATGATCTTACACACTCAATGCCCCAGCTACAAGCAGAGTCATTTTTCAATATCTTCCATTCCATCTGTATATGTTTTGATCTAATTCTATTTAATATGTATGCCTCTTTCATTGAGAACAAGTTCAAACTTACTTTATAAAGAAGAAATCCATAGATTTTGAGAGCAAACTATAATTTTAAAATAAAATTGTATCCTCACTCCTTGTAAAACGAGTAGTTATTATTTGTAAGAGTCTGTACAGTGGCTGGGAAAGTCCGGGATGTATTATATCAGAGGAAAATCCACCTTTAAGTCCCAGAGACATCTTGGCCAATTAAATGGAAGCCTCCCAATTAATGGAGCTAGTGGCAATCTGAACTTTGACTTTTTAAAGATTTATTTGAATAAGACACAAATTTAATATTTTCTGATCGATATTATGTAAAATACATTCGGAAGCATAGTCTCACGCTGGTCTACAAAAACCCAAATATGATTAGTTCTTAATTAAACCTTCCTCCCTAAGCAATAGTGCAATCACTATTCCTGAGGACTCCTCCTCTCTGTACCTGTTCCACCCTGTGCAGAAATTCACTTCCCATATACCCCGATATGTCAATGTCAGTCACACTACCACACTAGAAATAGCGGGTTTACTTTTCTCTCTCTCTCTCTCTGCCTCTCTCCTGACTTCTAGGTCAACGTAGTCTATGCCAGAGAGTCTCATTAATTATAAACCTATCTTGTCTTCAGGCAAAAACAGAAAGAGAAAGAGAGAAAGAATAAATAATGCTTGAGCATAAGATTGCTGCTGAATATTATTCTATTTTATGTTCCGATGCTGTTTTTATAGGAGTCCAATTTTTAAACAAGCATTACAAACACAGGTAGTACAGAAAGATAATGATTTCATCTCAACCACACAGATATATACATACATGAGAGGCAAAAAGCACAGCTATGATCTTCAAATGTATAGGGCAAGAGTGATGGCCAGGTTAAGTTACGGATAGCGCATTTTTATTCTTCCCCAGAATTGAGAAACTAAAGTAGATTCTTTTTTCTTAGTTTCAACATGGCTTATCTACTTGGGATTATGTTTTTGTATATATAAATTGGTAGAAGGGATGGATGGCAAACAGCTTATGGAGATAACTTTAGAAACCTGAGAAAAATATTAACAATGTCCTATGTCCTCACAAACGAAAGAGCATAAATTTAACTTGAACATCACTCGCTCCAATTGCAATCTTCTCCTTTTGGTAATAAGCCCATCTCAAAATATCATATTGAAAAGATGTTACCCCTTAAAAGAGACATAAGCAAAACAAATACAGGAGGAATTACAGAAAGTTTTCCTTGTTTTCAGATTTTAAAACCCTCTTTTCCAAAAGGATAAAATCCTTAACTGACTGTGAATTTTTATTTAAATATTCCATAGGTAAAGGCTTTTCAGTCTTCATTTTCCCCAAACATTTCCCTTCCTGTGTAATCTCAAACATATCTCCACCTTCAAGAGTAAATGATTTGGTAAACAGGGTTTTTCACATTACTGCCAAAGAGTCAAAATCTGAGGAATGCTATTTTTTTTTCTTTACAAATAGAGATAAACAAGTAGATTTGGAAGTGTCGCTGGAAGCCTGTATTGGAGGTTGTGAATTGTTCCAGTGTTATTTTTACAAGTGATATGTTTATTTTTGTGATCCGTTAGAGATTTGGTCTATGAGTCCCAGCTGAGAATCCCAGGCACTTCCTCCTTTCCCAAGAAATGGAGAACACCTGGAAGAGGATTCTCTAAATGAAAAATATAAACTCTCACCCCAAACATACACCAACAAGATGCCTGAGAAAGGCTGCTCCCCACCCTCCCACCCCATTCAAAAACAAACAAACAAAAAAATACAAATCAACTCAAATATTTCTGCCTGATCGTCCTTCACCTTCTTCAGTCTTTGGTTTAAAACCAGCAGATAAAGAAATAAACATTCCCAAAAAGCCATACCACCACCGCCCTCCCTCCCCCACGCCATTAGGATCTCCAAAGTAAATAAAAAGTGGTACTTCCGGGAGTGTATCGCCCCGGCAACTCCAGGGAGAATCCTGATTTTAGCACCACTGTACCAAATTTGTCATTTAGGGAAGCTCTTGTTCCCTTTATTGAGTTTCACTGTAGCGAACAATTTCTGCCTGCATCCCTCGTGTGTCCTTTTGGTTTATTATCTTTCACTGCGAATTGAGCCTCCACAATCAGTTTCACGGGAGGCCTAATTCCGCTCACTGTTTATACATAAGAGCAGACACCCCGCCCTGCCTCCCCCTCTCCCAATGTTCTTATCAAATGAAGAATTGTGGATAAGGGTTAGGTGCAGATAAACATGAGTGTAGCACTTCCAGAAAGGTCGTGACCCCCCCATAAGGTGCTTCTTGTTATGCCTGACCTTCAGATTTTCATCATGAGCCCGCCTGACAACTTAATAATGCAGAGGAGCAGGATTCATTTCGCCCCTCTGAGAAAGCCAGCACGGGACGCCCTTTTCCCTGATTATTTCCCTGCACTCCCGGCTGCCCTTTATAAGCCAACCAGAACTCCATCAATCATGCTCCTCTCTCCCCTCGCCTCCTCAGCCCCCAGTTCCAAGGGCTCTAAAGCTGCCCTGTTCCTTTTGTCTGGGGCTGGAGTGTGTATACAAAGATCCCCAAAAGGGGGGGCCGCGAAGAACACCTTGAGCAAATCATGGCACCCCTTTCCCTCTCCTGCCTCTGCGTCTGAGCCCTGTGTATCTCTCTTTTTCTTTTTCTTTCTTTCTTTCTTTCTTTCTTTCTTTCTTTCTTTCTTTCTTTCTTTCTTTCTTTCTTTCTTTGTCTTTCTTTCTCGCTTTCTTTCGCTTTCTCTTCCTTCCTTCCTTCCTTCCTTCCTTTCTTTTTCTTTCTTTTCCCTCCCTCCCTCCCTCCCTCCCTTCCTTCCTTCCATCCTTCCTTCCTTCCTCTCTCCTTCCCTCCCTTTCTTCTCTCTGTCTCGTCTCTAAAGAAATGCTTTGTGAAGTTCGCATTCTCATTTGTGTGCTTTACTGTTATGCACCCTCTCTCTTAATGAGCTTCTGATAAGTCCTGGGGTTTCAACAACCTGGATTCAAGCTAGAGGTTTTCTAGGCATTTTTAGCCTTGTTTCTTGGCTATCTTGGATGTCGGTGTGATTCGTAGTTTTAACGCTCTAGAAGTAGTAAACTTGTTTAACCTTCTTTCCCTTTTTCTCCTGGATGGAGTGGATGGAAAAGAGGGAGAGAGGAGAGAGAAAAGCTCAGGTGGGGAAGAAAGCAGATCATCAGAGGGACAGAAGAGACTTGGGATTGTGGGAGCAATTGGGCATTTACTTCACCTTGGTCAGAATAACAATGGTATCCTGCAGTTTTGAGGGACCAGCACAAGTTCTTTTAGACGGTGATGATGTAGATTGGCATTTTAATAGATGTAATAAGCCTATTCTATAAAATATGTATGGATTTCATCCCTCCCTTTGCAAGTGTTTTCCAGCGATTAAAGAAGTGGTTTCAGGGTTGGGAATTTAGCTCAGTGGCAGAG
The DNA here is from genome assembly GCA_004027655.1 of Graphiurus murinus. Classification (NCBI taxonomy): domain Eukaryota; kingdom Metazoa; phylum Chordata; class Mammalia; order Rodentia; family Gliridae; genus Graphiurus; species Graphiurus murinus. The sequence continues at coordinate 16,908 of PVLC010029647.1, forward strand.
CACTTGTCCTGCCTGTGCAAGTCCCTGGGTTCAATACTCAGCACCAGGTTATTAAAAAAAAAAAAAAAAATTGGTCTCTGGAGAGAGCACACTCAGGTCCTGATAATGGAGCCCATGTGTGTCCATTGCTGGGGCGGGACTGTGGCCCGTGGCAGGTGCTTTGCTCTTTTGAGAGGGACAACATCTCTCCTAGGCCAGTAGCTCAGCTGGATAAAGGAAGGGAACATCAGCCCAGCCAGCTAGTCACCTTGCACTGCTGGGCAAGCAGGATGGAAATGTCTAACCAGCTGCATTAGAGTGTCAGTGGGTCAATGCAGCTCACAGGAAAGCTCTATGCTTTTTCTTTTCTTTTCTTTTAAGAAATAGGAAAATAATACACTGTAAAAAAATACAATAGATTTACTTACTGGCCAAATATGTTCTAAAACTAAAGGGAAAGATCTTAAATCGTCTTTGGGAACAACAAAGTCATATCATGGCAGACAAGACATCACATAATGTTTAATTGAGGGTGTAGACATCTATCCTTCATTTCTCAATGAACTCTCCAAAACATTATGTCAAATGAGAAAACAAATGACTTAGTTTTCTTTTCTTGCCATCCTGAGTGACCGGCAGATATCTCCAAATAATGGATCTTTAAACAAAGGAGATAATGGACACCCACTCAATGGGAATCTAGTCCATGCTTGCTCCTGATGAGATGACACAATGTCCTGAGACTAATATTAACTAGAAACCTGAATTATGGCTGCGTGGGGAAATCAAAATTCTTGATATTAGCCTCCTAGTTTAACCACCTACTACCAGAAATGAATACAAATACTTCAGAGCACCAGAATTTAAGGTAACTTCCAAAAATTTAGTATGCATATATGTCCTTGATATTGGATTATCTATAGGTTTTAGGGGGGAAAAAAGGAGTTACTGTATGTATAACATGGGTTGTTCTGGAAGACCAGAGATGAAAACCAAAATACTTCTACCAAGAGACCTTTATTTGAGGATACTGTGAATGATCTTCAATGACCTGTGTTTCTTATGATATACTGCAGCCTCTAAGCTAGCTTAGAACCCCCCCTCCCAAGGAAGCAAGTTTAAAGGAGTTGAATGTATCTTGACATTTCTTGAGTTTGTTGCTTACCAGATATCCAGGTGGGCATATTTGTGGATGGATATTTGTACATGCATTTTGAGGTGAGACCAAGACTAAATTCATTCTCTGGAGTCAAGAGAAAGGATAGAAAAGTGTGCAAATAGAGAGGTGATATTAAGAAGGAACTTTTTAGTGCTAAGGTTAAAAGGTGCTGGCAGCAAGAAGTCTATCTGAGGTAGAGAAAGGACAAAAAGTATCAAATAAGGAATTGAGATAAAATATAAGAGTAATACATGCATATCCCTGTATAAAGCTGCACAACAACCAAATCATGGAACCAGCCTAGGTGCCCATCAACAGATGAATGCATTACTAAATTATGGGATATACACACAATAGAATTCCACTCAGCAATATAGAAGAACAAAATTATGTCATTTGCAGGAAAATGGATGGTCTTGGAGAATATTATGTTAAGTAAGATTAGCCAGTTACAGAAAGTGGAGGGTCTGTATGTTCTCTCTTGTGTGGAAGCTAGGGAGTAATTGGGATACAAGAGGGACTTTAGATGAAGAGGAAACTTCCACTGGAGAGACGGAGGGGGTCTAAGGAAGAGTGGTGGAGAAGGGTAGGAAGAATTAATGAAGGAAATGCTCCCATTAATGTTATACGCATATATGAAGTCATCAATTCCAATCTGAATATCAAGTATGGAGAAGGAGAGAAAGTAGAGAGGGAGCCAGTGGGGAAGCTCACCAAGTGCTGTGTGCATGTATGTCCCTATCATTCGGAATCATATTATGATGTGAGACTACAATGCACCAATAAAAGTATATTACAGAAAGAAGTATCAAATAAAATTTATCTGATTATGCCTTTATTTGCTTGTTCAATATTACTCTTCACCACCCTCAATACGTAAATTCCCTTTAGGGCAAATACTTAAAATATGACTTTTGGTTGGCCTCATGTTAAATCATCCTGTGAATATACACTTATTTGCCTATTCTCCTATCTGGGGATATTTAGATTCATGGAGAACATTTTTTATTCTTAGGTGTCCAAGCAACATTTGAATATCCTTCCTGTATCTAAGCAATTTCCTATACACATGTCTGGGATCCCACTATAAGGAACTAACTTGCTTTCACACTCCCTTAGAAAGGAATTGGAGTTGTGTGATTGAGGCTCCATCAATTGGACACCCCTGCGGGCCCTTCACCAAGGAAGAAAGGCTAGATGTCCGCACTGTGTCCTCAACCCAAGTGGATCTGTCCATTCTTTTCACGTTACTTTCTTCCAGACATGTGTATAGGAAATTGCTTAGATACAGGAAGTATATTCAAATATTGCTTTCTCTCTGAAAACACATGCAGATAAGGAGGAGCCTAGAATAAACAATACCCTCCCACAATGACCTAATCCATCTTCTCAACCTTTCAACCATTCCAACCCTCCTCTGCCTCCAGAAACATTATTCAACTACAGGTGAAACAGGTTAAACCTCTATGAAATTGCTGATGTTTGGCCACATTGACCTATAGTAATAATAATAATAATAATAATAATAATAATAATAATAATAATGATAATGATGATGATAATAATAATAATAATTTCATTGATTCCATCTAAATACCTAAAAAATATCCATTCATATTATCTCACTGCTATTATCTACACCAATCCCACCAACTGAAATGCTTCCTTTGGTTATTCTCCAACTAGACAACTTGAAAACTCAACCATATTCTCATTCCTCTTCAGCAAACACTGTTGAGCATCATTACTCCTAGTCCTTCATTCATAAACCACCAGTATATCATTGGATAGTCATTGTTTTATGAATCATTTGCACTGATGAGCTCTGTGGTCCAGGAGCCTCTATTAAGGATCATTTTACTTTGCAATTATATGTACGAAAGACTACTACCATCCCCTGCCCCCCTCCAGAATACCCACTGCTGTTGTCAGATAAGCAATTTCTACTTTCCCCAAATGATGTACTTCTACATGCATGGAGCAGGGAGCGATGCCTTTTGGTGGAGGAGTCCAAGCTGAC
>PVLC010029648.1:0-19997 GCA_004027655.1 Graphiurus murinus
AGATAAATCCTTCCAGGGCATGCCCCCAGTCACCATTTCCTCCAACTAGATCTCACCTCCCAGCTACCAATGGATTAATCCACTGCTGAAGTTAGAGACCTCATGATCCATTTACTGCCCTAAAGTCCCACCTCTGGACACATGGAACTTGAAGGACATTGCACATCCAAACTATAACTGTTAGCTATTTTTACATAATCTAATAGCAATTTGCAATTAAAAGACCCTAGAGAAATTTTAAAGTATAAGTTTGCTATAAGGATTATATTAATGTAATAACAGTAAATATATGAAGTACTTAATATTTACCAAGGCTTATGTTATAACCTTTTTATATACATTTTCTTACTTTGCCCTTTTTAGCAATCTTATTTCTCATTAATTTGAAAGCAGAACATTTTCAATAAATAAATTATGAACCAATTAAGAAACAAACTAAACAAGAAAATAAACAAAATACACTAAATATTTTTATTACTAATGGGCTAATATATGAGAATAATCTTATTTGGAGAGAAGGGCTGATACAGAAAGACACAACAGGGTTGGAAACTCATTTCTTGCTACTAACACATACGATGTAGGAATATCATTCCTATTATAAAGAATGAGATGTAGAAAGGTCCAAATGTAAGCCATGAAGACTAGCAGAATGTGCCATCCCATGATATACCACTTTGGCATGAGCATTATTTTGAGTTGAAGGAAACTGAGAAGCAGATACAAGAAAAAGTCTCTACCTTCTCCCTATTTGCCCAAAAGTATGACACAAATTTACAAAGATGTCCCTCCTCCCATCTCTATGTTGAAAGGACAACTTGATCACCAAAGACAACTTTAGATTCTTCTCAGCCTGGACACTACATACTATGCATATACTGAACTCTACTAACTACCTTTTACCACTTGTGCCATAGATTTGCCTTCCCACAATTTGTTGCTGGAAACTTAAGGTCCTTCTCCTTTCTTGTCACTTCTCTAAAAATATATTATTTTCTTTTGAAAATGCTTTATAAGCTGGAGGTCTAAGTCACCTTTTTGAGAACTACTCATTTCATGTGTATTTCCTATGTATACATGAAATATAAATGTTAATTAACTTCTATTTGTTTTTCCCTTGTTAATCTATCTTTTGTTGAGGGGTTCCAGATGACAACTCAAAAAGGTAGAAAGAAAATTACTTTTTCCTTTCCTATATGTTCTAGAATGTAAAACAAAAGTAATTTTTTCTAAAATTGTGTTAACAGTAGCTCCAGTCATTAATTTCAATTTTGTTCTTTGATACAAAAAAGAATTCTATGCCTTCTCTTGTAATTACTATGAATACTGGGAAAGTTTCTTACCTTCTCTGTACCTCAAGTTTTCTTATCTGTGAGATGGAGATTAGTAATAATATTCATTTTAAATGGGTGTTACAAAGAAGATAGCTTACATGTATAACATGCTTAGAAAATAATTTGGCAGTGGGAAGTACTCAGTAATGTTGCCTACTAACACCGTTGAATCATGTGTTCTTACCATTGTTAAGTCACAATTAATCAAACATGAGCAACTGATTTTTGTTCAATCAACTATTATTTGAAAGAATCACCTATGCTGATAATTTCAAGGTTAAATGTTGATTCACTGCAGTTTCTGTAACAAAAGAATGCTATAGTCATGAAAATGCTTTAGTTCCCTGAATAGAAACTGGAAAGTCAGGGCTCAAACCTAACAGAAATGAAAGTTGTCTGATATATACAGTCCAGTTCAAAAACCTCACCAGCTGATGGCACAGTTGTGATTAGTTGGTTTTCACTCTATTCTTCCTACAGATAAGGTGAGCAGCTATGAAAATTAAGATAATATATTATCCTTTTGAAATGCTTAACCACTTAGAATAACCTCTCTGGCTTTTCTATTTTTATTTTTCCATTTTATATTCTTGTCAGCAAGATTACTGAACTTGCAATGAAGTTACTACCCATATTGGAGCATAAACCCCTATAGAAAGTAAGCTTACCCTTTCCATTGAAAAGTTTTTAATGTCCTGAGTTTAGGAAAGAAAATCAAATGTAAATTATTAACTTATTTTCCCTATCTTTACTGAGTTAATCAAAATAAAGAAGAATTTAAAAACATTTTTAAATGCTAGTCATGTACTGAGATCTATACACCTCCATTGCCCTTTTCTAAAAATAATGTTTGAGGGTTTTTTGTTTTGTTTTTCTTCTTTACTAATTATCCAATTCCATCTTCCAGTTGTTTGAATTTCTTATTTTTTTAAGTTTTAGAGGTTGGAAGCAATAATCTTGTGACTAATAATCATTTGTGTCTTTGAAAATTTAAGAAAAAAATCATGTTTCTCATTTTTGTAGTCGCAATGTATTTTATTTATTTTCTTGTGTGTGATGATGGGAATTGAACCAAGGAGCATTGTATCTCCAAGCTACACCCCATCCCTATTTTATTTTTTTTATTCAGAAACAGGGTCTCTCTAAATTGCTGACAGCCTAACTAAGTTGCTGAGGCTAGCTTCCAACTTGTAATCCTCCTATCTCAGCCTCTCAAGTATTTCAATTATAGGCATGCACCACCATGCCAAGCTCACAATATTTCTTTATCTGGTTTTGTTATTTTCATTAATTCCTTCTCCTATCTTATTCATTTGTCAGTATGGGGTGGAGTGCATTATAGATTTAAATTCTGAGATATACAACAAAATTTTTTAAGATTCCCTATTCCTTTGTGAACACTAAATTCCGTATTTACTTAATGGAAAAGGACTTCATTTTATGCCTTATTCCTTGTAATTCTGGTTGTCATTAGCCATATGTAGGCCTTTGAGAGTAAGCTCCTAATGAAATCATTACACAAATAGTCCCTCTTTTCCCCCTTCTAGCTGAATTCACATTTCTTGTGTTCTTTCCAAATATTTATCACAACTCATTATGGCAATGTTTAAAAAGTAGAGATCTTTGAATATTTATTTTCCCCATAGAAATGAGCATAGCTGCAGCATATTTTATGTGTTCAATGACTATCTGGTGAATGAATTCATTGCTGAAAAGATTCTACATAGTTGAATCGCTTGGAGAATTTGATCCTATCTGAGCTCTCACTTTACAAAATGACTTGAGGATTGGTTTCCTGAAGGAAGTAATCTTTCAGTGGTATTTTGAATATATGGAAAGGAAACAGAAAACCAAACAAATGGAGAAAGAGAGAAGAATAGCCATGAAAAAGTCCAGTCATATTGAAATGAGGTAATTGACCAAAAGCATCAAAACCTGGGGACAAGAAGGCATAATTTAATGAGTTGAATAAGAGACTATGGAAGATAATGTGACACAGTCACACAAACTTATCAGACTGGAGTAGTAGGCCTATGTTGTTTCACAGCAAACTCAATACACTGAATGGATGTTGGGTTAATTGGAATAAACACCATTCATTTTATTTGAATTACATGGAACTGATGACATTGTATGATTGATAGGTGCTGCCATTTGGATTTTACCACCATTCTTTCTCCATTTATTTCCATTAAGCAGTGTGGCTCTTTGCTGAACTCGCAAATTTACTAAAAGGGAAACTGCTTACAGGTTAAACTTTAAGTGACCACTGTCAGTTTACGTAAATGACAAATTAGTTTTATGTATGGGGCTTTCTTATATGTAAAAACATAAACCAGATTCTTTGGGAGAATTCTAAATCTCAAAGCTTATTCTTAGATTGTTTGTAGCATAGACCTCATGAAGCTCTAGCTTCAAGCTTTTTATTATAGCTTCTAGCTTTTCCATTAGAGTATAGAAATAGCAAAAGACCTTCCTATAATCAACTATCTAGAATATCTAACATATCTTTAGAGAAGTTGTATGTAAAGGCACACTTAATAAATATTTATAAACCATTTAAATATTTAAAAATTTATAAATTTTGTAAAATTTGAGAATTACATGATGAAGATATTTCTTATACTAAGAAGAATAACATTTGAAGTATTCCAGGAAAAATTGTTTATTGAGTGCATTTTTGGCTAGTTAAATAAGTCAAAGTAACACATGCTACTTTACGTGTAATATTACTTATTATCTCACATGTAATAATAATTTCTTATATACCGAATTAACTCAAAGATCTACAAAAGCCTACTGAACTTCAAAACTCTCTTCATGTTAATACTTTTAGCTTTGAGGACAGCTCATGTTTATATAACAACTACTTTTCTAAATTTCATTAGGAAAAAATCTCATATTCAAATGCGTACACTAACTAAACATGACAGAAGGATCATTTCATTATATTTTTAATAATTTAAATGTAGTGAGCCAACATGTTATGAGACTAAGACTATTAAATCTTGAATATCTCTGAATTGATAACTGCACAAGCCAAACCCTTAGCACTATTTTATTTTTGTCCAATACAATAGCAAAATTACACATGGTCTGAGGAAATGTTCCAGGGTGGCAAAGGAAATAGAAGTTTATAAAAGATGCATCACTGTTCAACAACCATTCCTATCTGTTCCTAGCTTGTTGTACAAACTTAGCCAAATTATTAAGTGCCTTTTACTCTGGTTTTCTCTCTAGTAGGTAGAGAGCTAGCATTATCCTGTAAAGTGCTACTATGTGATTAAAAAAAGAGAGAGAATTTAGGTTAATAAGTGGAATTTTAATCCTAGATAATCTAGTGACTCTATCTCTGCATATGGTGGTTTTGCTTTAGAAGAGCAAAGAGTAATGAACTCTCACAGGACAGATGGCATTAGATTACACATAATACCAAACTCCTCTAAATAATGCATGGAGGGTAAATTAAATGACAGTACTTTTTGGCCCTAATACTTTTAAAAAGTCCCTAAAAAATTAGTAATAAGAAAACTAATATTTATTTAAAATTTACATTTTTTTGTGGTACTGGGGATTGAACTCAGGGGCATTTTACCTCTGAGCTATACCCCCAGCCCTATTTTTTATTCTTTATTTGGAAACAGGGTCTCACTAAGTTGCAGAGGGCCTCACTAGGTAGCTGAGGCTGGCTGCGAACCTGGATCCTCTGGTCTCAGCCTCCCAAATGCATGCACCACCACACCCGGCTAAAATTTACATTTTAATCAAAAAAGAATTTAGAGTTATTACGCTTGGTATTATTTATTCAGAGAGTCAAACTGACCCTGATCCTACTGCCTTCACATGCCACACCTCAGCACCAATGAGTTCAACCATGGGCTGTGTGCTTCAAATGAGCTTGTCATGAGCTTCACCCAAAAAGGTATGCTCTCACAGCTCCCTCCCTGACGACCCATACTGATTACTCACCACTTGACGTTTGCCAGGCTCTAAGGACACCACTGTGAATAGCAACTCACATTTCAATATTTTCACATATACATTATTTAAGACACAGTACTTGTCCTCATGGAAATGGAGAGACTCTAGTCCAAAAGTTGAGAGCAAGAAGGTATGGGGTGATTTGATATAGCTAAATTAAAAGAGGCTCACAAACGACTGCCGCTGAGAAGGGGGTCTCTCTGTGTGGCCTGGGATTATCTACAGTATGACACAACAACTTGGGACTCTCAGTGGTTACCAAACAGTGACTATTCCTTTTACATTATAGGATTCTTATACATAAGTGATATGTCTTCTATATTATAGCATAGTTCCTACTGAGCCATAATTAAATGCTATAGACATTAGATGAGATGTACCACATATTCATTGTATAAATATTCACAGAGCAAAGACCATGTGCAAAGCCTATGCCAGATTTGAGGACAGAGAAAGCAATCATGAGTAAAGCAGATCCCTAACACAAGGACTTCACATTCAAAGGAGGAGAAATAAACACTTATGAAATACAAATGATTCATTACCGGATTACAGAGGAGAAAGAAATCATATTTATTTGTGGGGATTTATTTGTAGACAGATTTATGAAAACATTGGCAGTAAACTGGACACGGGAAAAAGAACAAAATTTTGTTACATAAATAAAGAGGAAGAACATTCCAGGCAGAGAGAACATCATAATTATATTCATGGAGGTGGGACAGCACCAGATGTTTTCAAAGATTATCAAATATTATATTTCATTCTGGCTGGCTACCAGCAAAAAAACAAACAAACAGCAACCAAAAAAAAAAAAAAAAAACAGGGAGGGATAGGGGGACAGGAAGGGGGAAGGGGAAGAACAACACTGGGAACATAGTTTGGAACCAAAGCAGAAATCCCTTTGAATCCCTTTGAATGTCATGTTTAGGAATATGGACTGCATGGTACAAACAATGGGAAAACAAAGGCACATTTTGTTAGGAGCATTCAGTCCTACACATCTTGGTAGAGATGAGGAAAACAAAGCTAGAGAGTTTTAGTGATTTGCCTGGCACCACACAAATTATTAATAATGGAATCACTGAATATTATCTGTAAAGGGATTGAATGATCCAGATTCTACTCTGGAATATTAATTTAGAAATATGTTATGGGATGAAGTAGAATACAGAGAACTTGAGGATGTAATAGACAAATTCACAAGATCAATGAGACCAAACAAGATATAATGAGAATCTAAAACAGGATAACCATGAAAACACAAAGGAGAATATAGATGAAAACAATGATGATGATGATTGATGATGATGATGGAGAAGGTGAGGAGGAGGAGGAGGAGGAGGACCAAGCTAATATGCAGAGTGATCACTGTACTAGGCATGATTTGAAATACTCTACACAGAGCAATGAATTTAGTCATCATTGCAGCCCTATAGTAGATGTTATTATTATTTCATTTTTTAGAAGAGGGATTATAATCTTGGAGTACCAACTAAAACCACAGAATTTTTTCATAAGTCAGGATTCAAACTTTGTCTTTTGGCTCTAAAGTCTAATTTCTAATGGATGTGAGAAAACTTGTACAGTAGAGTTTACAGGTAGAGCCAGATATTTGATAGGAAAAGAAAGACTGAAAGGGGTGTCAAAATGCTAAAACCGGGAAAATAGTGACTTTACAAAATGGAAAATAGGGATATCATCAAAAGAGCATTGTAATTATGTTTGGTTTTAGATGCTAGTGTTGTGTCAGGAGAGTGAGTAGGGAATCTACAAATATAAGAGAGATGTTTTAAAGAGAGATTTTAAAGAGTATATGACAGAGATAATCATTTGAAGTCAGCCTTAGAGATGTGAGAGTTCATCTTCCAGGCATGAATGATGTCCTTAGGGAAAAAGAACTGAAAAATACTACTAAGAGACAAACAACAAAGGACTTATGGAAGAGTCTGAGGACCTTTCAGAGAGCAGTAAAGAGAACCAAAAAAGTGCAGTCATGAAATCCAGCAGCAGAGTATTTAGAAGAGGGTCTTGTGTTGAGCAGAGACCAATAAAAAACAGAAGAATGAGAAAAAAATGATGTCATTGGCAGCAGAGAGTCACTGATGACCTCTGATGAGGCTGGTATGGGACAGATATGGGGACAGCAATCAGATTAGAAACTACTAAAAAAGCATGAAAAGACACAACATTAGATATTCTGCTGAGAAGAAGAAGAGTAGGCTGGAACTTGAGAGTAAGAGAATTATTTGAGGTTGTTTAAAACTGATGAAAGCCAATCATACCTGTAAACCAAAGATGTTTTCATTAACCATGTGATAGCCTTATATCAACATCAACATCACCTATAAAAAAATCCAAGTTACAAGTTAGTTCACAGATGGCCAAACATATCTGAGAAATTATTCAGCCAAAAAACCAATAAATACAATGATATTAATGCATACTTAAATATAAGATCTCTAAAACAGTTTTGAGTCTGGATTAATCAGTGTTATTTTTACACACAAAGACAATATCAAGAATAGAGTAGAACATGTTTTTAAAAAGTAAAACAGAACATGAATATATGTAAGAAGCAAAACTAAAATGGTGCATCATTCTGCTATCCCAATTATCATCTACCAGATAAATTATGTCATTTTTCTCTACCTTCAACATGCTTCTATTATTTCACTCACCATCAACATTCTACTACAATTAAATTTTCTTTCAAGCAAAAATGTGTTCTTCATTATCATTCAGATATTTACAAAATATTTATGTGATTGATTCTCTCAATTATGATAGACTAAAAAATGCCAACTTGGTGTTTCAGATGGAAAATGTGACAACAATTCCACTTTTCTGAGGGTCCACTGAATGAATATATAAAGTTTAGTAGAAAGACCTATGGACTCCAACAGACCTGGGCTCAAACTCCACCTCTCTTTTGGCATATATAAGTATTACTGTGTTGTATCCTATACATTGCTTCTAGGCACTGTAACATTGTGTCCCTCTGTTCGCCTCTCATGACCCCTTCCTCCTTTCCTCTCCTCTCTCTCTCTCTCTCTCTCACTTGCTCTCTTTGTATAATCATATTTTGTAAAAGGAATACAAAGGAGGGCATTCTTTCACTAGGGCTGCCATAACAAAATACCATGAAGCAGATGGCTTGAAAAACAGAAATTTACTTATGTCAATGTGGCCTTTCTTCTGTGATGCAACCCTGGTATCTCCTCCTCTTCAACTAAGAGCATCAGTCATAGTAAATTACGGTGTTTTAGTCAGCTTTCCCATTGCTGAGACAAAAATATCCAACAAGAACAACTGAAAGGAGGAAAGGTATTCTGGGGCCCCAGGTTTCAGGGGTTTCAGTCCCTAGGGCTGGCTCCGAGGCATAAACCACTGTGTGGCAGTGGCAGCAGGGCACATGGCAGGTACAGCTCTCCCATCCTGGCAGTCAGAAGCAGAGAGAGCTAAGGGGACCCACAGGCATAGAGTCTCCAAGACCATCCCCTCAACAATCCACCCCTCCTGCCATGCCCACCTCCAAACTTGCTGCATTGGGAACATGCTTCAAACACACGAGCTTTGGGCAGACCTTTCAAATCCCAACTATAACATAGGGCCACTCATGTTACCTCATTTAATTTTAATTACCTCTTCAAAGGCTCTATTTCTAAATAGAGACACATTCTGAGGTACTGGGAATGAGAGCTTCAATATAGATATTTATGGAGAAACAATTTGATTGATAATAGGGAAAATATTTTTTTCAATATTTGTACCTATGTATTACTGTAACTTAGGTGAGAAAAATACCACTTCTTAGAATACTTTGAATATAGTTAAATAGATTATTTCCCTTTGGTCAAAGTCATTGTTTATAATATAAGAAAATATACAAAGAGACTGAATATAACTTCTCTGCATTATAGAGGATCTATTTTATATAATATATTTTAATTTAATGTGGTATTTACTTGGAAAAAAACATAATATCATTAGCAAATTTGGAACTACTTATATCAAAGACATAGAAATGAATTCCTAACTTTAGAGTATATATAGTAGCATTTCAGCTATACTTTGTGGATAAGTGAAAAGTCAATGCCAGTGTAGTCACTGCTTATCTATAGACATCAAAAAGGGATTTTTTCCAATGTACAACAATTGGCAAAGTGTAAACACAGAATGTTGATTTTTTTTCATGTTTCTCTTAAAATACTGAATCAATTTCAGTGCCAGAGGTAGAGTGCCAGGCTATCAGCTTTGACAAGCTCAGCTGAAGTAAAGCTTGCCTTCCAAAATAGGAACGGCAAAGTGCCCGGGAACATACTTCATCCCTGAAACACATGAACATATTTAAGCACTTTACTTTTTCTTAATGTACAATAGCTTTTCTGTAAACCTAGAGAAACTATTATAACATATGAATTTGCTTCTGCTGACTTTATAAGTGTGCTTCTAATCTACACTGGAAAAAATAATTAATCTAATTTTTATATTCTTCTATTATTTAAGGTAAATTAAGGCTTCAATGCATAGTACATTTTAAAATTATACTTTGATTCTATTAAGTATCATATACTGAACAATATCTAGAAGACAACACTAAGATGTCTTAAAGATAAGGAGAAATCATGGACTATGTAACTCTTGATGGTTGCTTATTAGTGTTGGAAGAGAATTTGAAAAGCAAATGTTTAAATCATAACTTTGGGTATAGATCTTAAAATACTGAATATCCACTAAGAATATTTTTAAAATATAAAGGTTATAATTTCATCAGTTTCCTATGTCCTTAAAATCATTCTACATTTAAATTGATAAAATTTAAAAATAGCATTAAATGATATAAAACTTAGCTAGGAATGAACTCTCAACATTTTTATACAATGAGATCTACTCCTGTTAAATTAACAGTACAGAGTTAGCAAATTCAATCAAGTTTCACAAACCCCAAATAATAATCAAATACTGAGGGTTTAGTCAGCAAAATGGATAAATTAGTAGAAGAGCCACTCATTTTCTTTCACTTACACACTGAAGTTTTTCAAAGAAATTGGACACTTCATATGAGGAGCAGGAGAAACCACCTCTACCGCCCGGTAATAATCAGCCAAAATGGGATTTTCAGGGTAAAAAGAATGTATCTGCGTCAACCACATTCTTGATTTATCCATGAGGTTTTACAGTTTGTCTCATTGATGCAGCTCTTTAATCAGTTTAAAATTGGAAGAAGAGACTAAGAGGCGAGGGAAGAAGAGGAGGAGGAAGAAAATGAGAAAAAAATTCAGGCCAATAAATCTAAGCACCCACAATAAAATGGAGAAACTGAAAATCATTCACGTGCTTTGCATTGATGGTTAATAGTTATAGAAGTAGCATAAGGTATTGGTGTGTACGTTTTGCCAAAAGGCAGAACTGAGCCTCCCTGGAAGCAATCTTTAATCAGCAATTATGCTCAAGAATATAAAGAAGATGGCATGTTGAAGCTACTTAGCTAATAATATACATGTGCTCGATGATTTATAGCAGATCAGTAACACCAACTCAGTTTAGTTAACAGTGATTTATAGCAGATCAGTAACAACACCAACTCAGTTTAGTTAACTGTGTATCTTCCCGAGGACAGGGAGACTGACAAACTTTGGTGGACTGATAAATGGTTGGCACTTCCTTGGGAAACTATGTTAAGTAGTACATGACTATTTCCCCATCCATTCCAATAGGAACAACCTCAGCAAGTGGACCACTTGGAGTGTTTTTCCCATCCTCCACATCTGAATTCAGACTACTTTGTACTTTACCCAGGGTGGTAAAATAGATTAGACTATGAGGGGATTACTGTAACAGTGACCTTTATATATACTAAATTTAGATAGCCATAAGGCAACTCTTGGTTACAAATTAAATTTTCCTGGTTATATATACACACAGACACTTATATTCAAAATTTAAATAAGTTCATACTTTGTTCATTTAACAAGCATCTATTAAACCTCTCCTAGGTGTAAGAAATGTGCTATTTGCTAGGAATACAAACAAAAAAACCACAAACAAACAAACAAAAAAACCCACTATTGTCTTCAGAAAAGATGAAAGGGAAATGTGGCTTATTGAGTATCTGTTACATATCTAATATAAATATTCAAAACACTTATACTACACTATTGTGTAGTTAGTACATTTTCCCCCCATTTTACTGATAAGGAAACAAAGGTTCAAGGAAACTAAGTAGTTGTTATTTGTTACTCAGTCATAAGTAGCAAAGTCAGTATTTAAACCAAAATTTGTCACATTGCAAATTTCAATCTCTCTTCTCTATACTGACTTGCCAATAGTTCGAGCAGGGAAGGTAGGCAAGTAATCACTGTGACGAAATACTCAAAATAATGATACTGGAAATGTGTCCAATATAAAGCAATAACAAAAAGAAAAAAGTAAAAAAAAATCCTGTTTCAAGAAAAAGGAAAGAGAAAACATTTAAAAAGTCTTCTCCAAATAGATAATATTTGAATAATGTGGTTATTTTTTGTTGTTGTTTGTTTTCTTTCCTTCTTCACTTTGTGTGTGTGTGTGTGTGTGTGTGTGTGTGTGTGTGTGTGTTACTGAGGAATGAGTCCAGGGGCATTCTATCTCTGAACTACATTCCTAACCCTTTTTATCTTTTCATTTAACAACAGGGTCTCACTATGTTGCTGAGGATCTCATTTTGTTACAGAGGCTGTCCTCAAACTTTCAATCCTCCTATCTGAGCCTCCTGAATACTAGGATTACAGGTGTGTACCAATATGCCCAGCTGTGTAATATGTTTAAGAACAAGGAGCAGTTGCCTAGTGGACTCTGGAGCTCATAGTGCTATGCCCCTATCATTGAGCCCTTTACAATTCCTGAAATATTCCATTCTCTCCATCTCCTTTTTCTTACTCTGTGCTGCATGCATTGACAGAAATATTATTTTTCTTTATCTGAATTAACCCTAACTTAGGAGATATAAGAATTTACAGACATTTGCCCAGTGATTTATTCATTCATTAAATATTTATGTCTCTACTTACATACCAGATACTGAATATTTACAGTCAAAGATTGATAAATTTTGACCTGTTTAAAATCTAGTTGGGGATGCAGAAAATTAAAGGTATGGCAAAACACAATAGGTGCTATAATAACAGGAGGCATAGAGATCAAAGAGAACAATGGAGGAAGCCTCCCCAAGGACTGCAACTCAACGACTGACTGTTGATATGCAATGTAAAAAAGAATTAAAACAAAAAGCCTAACTTCTTGATGTGTTTCCATTGTTGGAAAAATATCAGTAGAATCTTGGTAGCCCCTTTGTGAACAGTTAATTGTGTAATGACCAAAAGAGCTGAATAAATGCCTGAGACCAGAAGAGTGATGTACAAATGACCATCCAAGAGGTAACTCATGTCTTCCACATGCACCAGGAGGAACTCAACAATGGTGTGCTCACTGGAAGAAGATAGCTCTGAACTTAAGAACCCAGCAGATTCGATTTACTAACAGCATCGATCTCCTGATATGATCTACAAATGAAGGGAAATTTAGTTGATTGACATCAAATAATCGTGACTCCATTGACAATCAAATAACTACTTCAACCTGAAAGACAGGTCTATGTAAAGAATTTTTGTAGAACACTTAGCCTATACAAATATTTATTCCAGGTTCTGTGATTCCCTCCTCACCCCAGCACTACACACACACACACACACACACACACACACACACACACACACACACCTCTCCTTCAAATTTACTGCATCAAGCAATGAATAAAGTGGCAGGTGTTGCACTTTGGGGCCTGGATCTGAGCTGGCAGTATCACTGATTTCTTCCCATTTTTTCAAAGTCACATAGCATTCCAAAAAGGAAAGAAAATAACCCCACCCCTCAATTGACCATGATACTCACTGCCTTTGACAGCACTGTTTATGGAACATATATAAAACTTTGGCCTTTTCAAAGTATGAAAACACTGATTTTATAAGGGAATAAACATGGGTAATGAATTGAGAAAAATGGCAAGTGGTATTCTGGAAAAAATAGAAAATTCATATTCCAATAATAGTTTCATTTGAATTTCTGTTATTGTCACATTTTAGCATTAAATGTTTATATTTTTTATATTGTGGTCTCAAACATTTTTTGCTTTTACATCCCAGTAATATGAACAAGCCTATAAGTCACCTCTTTGTAGCTAAGTATAGTCTAGGTTTGAAGCTTTTCACTTTTGGATTTATGTTTTCAACTACTATGACCTTAAATCTATGTTTGAGTTTGTTGTTGTCATTTTTACTGGCCATAAACCTATAATCAAGTACTTTCTAACTAAGTATGAAAATTGACTTGCAAAAACATCTGTGTGTTATGAAGGCTATGGTAATATTATAAATTCTCTTCTTCATTAATATCTATACTAACAAAGTATAGACATGAATCAATTACTAAAATTCAAAAGAGAAGATGAGAAATAGCACAGAAAAACTAGGAGGATTTTAAAGCAGTACTTAAGAATAATGCACATTTTGCTTTAAATATCTGGGTAAGTTCCTCAATTCTTGGTTTTCTTTGTTGGTATATACCTACCAATTTCACTACAAGTATATTTGCTTAACTAAAAATTACAACATTCTCATTATTTATGCTTATTTTTCAGATGTTTCAGACATGAAATGCTTCAAATTTAGGATTTTAGGAGGAAAAGTTAGCTGTTTTCTAATGAAATAAGAGGTTTATTTACATTGTTATATATAATAGAAGGATACCTGTTTGTTTATAGAAAAATGTTCAATTATCAACTGGACATTGAACAACCACTATAGAATTTGAAATCTAGGAGAATTTCAATTCTAAAAATGAAGTTAAATAAAAGATTGGCATATTTTTACTTACAATGTTAGCATGAAGTGTATTATATGCATCACCTCTGCCAACACCTTCTGTATAAACACAAAGACCCATATTCCTACTGATGTTCTCCAGAAATGCAAACTAAGACATGCTAGTTGGCAGCTTCCTGGAAAGATGAAAGAGGCTTTGCAGCCCAAGCTGTGCACCTGGCGAGGTTCCAGGTGAGAGGTTTCTTCCTGAGAGGAGCCAGGAGCAGCCAGAAACAGCCTAAAGGCAGTAAAAGTGAATGACAGTTAAGCAGAAAGACAGAAGATTAAGAGACTATATATTATTTGATCTCTAATTTTATACCAAAGACTTGTTAATCATGAAAATCTGATCCTTTGTTTGTTGTATCGATGTTCAGAAGTTGTTCAAAGGAGTTAGACATGTATGCAACACAGTAAACCTCAATGAGCAACACATTTCAACAACCTTTCCTTTCAGAACAAAGTGGTATTCATTCTGAGAAGTGAACACAAAGTTGTTCTACAAGAATAGGCTCATGGCACCATTTTCCTAAATAACCATTTAAGAAAAAAATCACCACCATGAGTATTATTCAGAGTCCTCCGGGAAAAAATAGGACCAATGAGATCTCTCTCTCTCTCTCTCTCTCTCTCTCTCTCTCTCTCTCTCTCTCTCTCTCTCTCTCTCTCTCTCTCTCTCTCTCTCTCTCTCTCTCTCTCTCTCTCTTTCTCCTCTCTCTCTCCTCCTCCCTCCCTCCCTCTTCCCCCTCTCTAGCCTTCAATCGACAAGATTAGTTTCACCCACATTAGGGAGGGCAATCTGCTTTACTCAGTCTACTGATTCAAATATTAATCCCATCCAGAAATCACTGGCAGACACAATCAGAATAAGGTATGACCAAATGTCTGGGTACCCTGTATTCAGTCAAGTTGACATAATATTAACTAAGGCAGTTACAGTAAGACACAGAAAGAAAAATGAGAGCACATCTATTCTTTTTTTTATTTCAGAAAGCTGGGCCACTGACATATAAAGGGAATTGTCCAAGGCAAAACACTCATTAGAACTTAAACTGAAATAGATCACAGATGCCTTGACTCACATGATTGTCTAAATTATACAATACTGCTTTATAGAAAGGTAATTGAAACTGCAAAACAGTTTGTCTTTTCTCTTTTTTAATTTGTCCTCTTAAATTCAAGAATAGTTTCTCTAGCATTTTTCTTTAAATTCACACTGACCACCCTTTAAAAATTCAGGATATACAAACTGTTGGCAAGCAACCTCATTAGACTGCTTCCAAAACTCTCCTCTCACTTCAAAAAAAAAAAAGGGTAAAGTTTATTCTTTACCCTGAAATGACAAATGTGAAAAAGCTAAGTGTGAGTGTCTCAGAGAAGACAGAAAACCAATTTCAATATTTGTCCTTCCAGACAAAAAGCACGTGATACAAACCCACTTGAACAAATGGCTCTACCAAGCCTCCATCCTTTCTCTTTGCTCCTTAGTGACAGCGAGCTATTTTGTGACATGTGGTGTAGGCCCAGGCCATGTTGACTTGAAGGAAGGGGCCCAACTCAGACTACACAGGGCACTTCAACATGTCCCTCTGTGTTCACAGTCTTCTTCTGCTGTCAACAGAGAATGTAAACAGATTCCAACGTTGCCTGAAAAGTTATTGGTAGCCCTCTAAGAGCCCCTGTGATCCGGACCCAGGATTTGTTGCTTTTTTTTTTTTTTTTTTCTATTTGTCAGAGCTAGCAATGATAACAGGGTGGAAACAGCATTTATGAACAGGCAGAGAGGAAACATATCTGACATGATAGCCTCCACCACAGAAACCCCCTCACATCTATCCAAGACCACCCACTTGGGTTCTTGTGTCGGTACCCATTCTGTACATCCTGCATGGAAGCAGGAAAGTGGTCAGGTTTTGAGCTCAAATAAATAAAATGCAGCCAGATCTTTGTTTCTTTTTTTTTTTTTTTTCATATTTGGAGAAATGAGAAGAAGTCACAGCTCCATTCCTTACCTTAACATGAAAACATTTTCAAAAAAACCTCCTTCACACGTCTGGAAAGTTCTTCATGCTTTTTTCAGTGCTGTCCCCAGTCACATCTCCCCAGAATACCTTCCTTCCCTTTCTCTATTCCCATCACACTGGCCATCCTCCTTTCCACCTAAGTTACTCTTTATATGCTGTTTTTTTCTGCCTGGAATACCTGTCAATCCACCCTGTGGCAGGTTAATGTACTTTTAAGTATTCTCAGATGGTATTTTACTGTGCCTGAAACTTGAATTTTCTCTACAGCTCTTCTGGTACTGAGTTTAGTATTTTTTTCTACAGGTAAGCAGAAAGCAAATACCATGTAGGTAAGCAGAAGGAACTGATTAGAGAAAATCCCTGTCTGACAGGAAGAAACATGAAATGAGAAGTCTAGAATCCTCCTTACACACACCCCTCCAAGGCAGCTCTAGGGTCAATGAGAAAGGTGGTACTTCAGCCAGAATTCTCACTGATGTGAATCAAAATACCTGATAATCACAATTTGGAGAAGGAAGATTTATTGCTCACAGATCTGGAGATTTCAGAGGTTTCAGTCCATTTTAGGCCTGGTAAAGTCTGCAAGCTCAAGGCATGGTGATGGGAAGCAGAGAGAGAGAGAGCATGAGTAGAGAGAATCCGAACTTACATCATGTAGGCCTGAAGCAGAATGAGAGAGAAATGGAGGAAGGACATATATATATAGACCCCAAGGCCACACGCCTAGGGACCTTTCCTCAGCAACCAAGTCCCACCTCCAGCATGGCTTCCTTGCCTATGACCTCTGGTTTGGGGTGCATTATAAATCCAAACCATAATAGATGGAGAAAGGAGAAAGGAGAGGAGTAGTGACTGTGAAGACATGCGCATGGTTGATAGAATCCTGATTGCATTCCCAGACACAATATCCAAGGACTGCCTGCTTATCTGAGGAGCCCTGAGGTCATCATGATACCCTGTTGAATATGGTGCCTGAATAAGAAGAGAAATGACTGAGGGGAAAGGTCAAATGGATGGGCCTTGAGTAGCTCCATTTTTTTCCAACCTGTACATGGCATTTAGAGACTCCAGAAGTTCTTTTTTGTCCTACTGGTGGATCAAAAAGATCATTGAAGCTGGCAAGCACACCAGAAAGGTCATGATCCTCCACCAAAAGAATACAAGTTCAACTGCCCAAAACAAAAATAAAAGTGAAGATCTCTGGAAACTGCAGCATCAGTAAGAAGTGAAGATGGGGAAGGGTGAAATAGATGAAGGATATCTTCTGAGCAGTCTGTCCAGGAGTAGTTACCAGCCATAGACAAGGCAGCAATAAAAGCAGCAAGGACAGAGATCAGCATCTGAAGTGCAGGCAAGAGGAGCCTTAAACAGAGGCAAGAAGGGGCCAGTGAGCTCCACAGCTCACCACTGTGGTGTTATAGAAGATTCCTCTTATTCCTAAATGCTGAAAGAAGTACAGTTATGGTGATGGGAGTGATGGGAATGGTAAGGTACAGGCCAAGAAGCACAAAGAGGGATGTAGAAAGGTCAGAGTGAAGAGATGCAAAGAAATAAAGCATTGAGACAAAAGAGATTGAACTCACCAAAGAGGAACAAAGTTTTAAACTTTGAGAGACTCAGCAATTTTCAATGGAAAAATGAAAGATTTTTTTCCTCTAGTATTGCTAACAGTGGTCAAAACACAAGTTAAAATTAGCTGGAGAAAAGAAAGTTAAATGAGTCATCATGTGTTAATTCCACCCCAGCTGCTACTGGTGCCCCAACCAAGTTCCTTCACAATCTATATGGGGCATTACCTTGCACATAGGCTGTTTACAAATCCTAGACTTGTAGTCAAGTTATCTTCATAATGATGGCGTGACCCAGTTTGGATTTCTAACTATGGGTAAGTATAAGCCATCTGATGAGGAAAAGAACAAAAGAAATTATGGGGGAAAAATGAAAGAGAGATGAAGAGTACAGAAGGATGTAAGGGGAAGGATGGAGGAAGACACAAAGAAGAAAAAAGAGAAGAATAAAGGAGGAGGATGGGAAGAAAATGGAGGGAAAAGAGGAAAGTGGAGGAAAAAGAGGGGATAAGGGAAAGAGAAGAAAAGAGGAAAGAGCAAGAGAGATCTTTAAGATCTCTTACGTCTTCAAGAACTGGATCTCTTTTCAGAAAGGATTCAGCCTTCAGCTCACAGTAATGGTCACTTCTCTGGTCTCTTCCACTGGGTAAATGTTCTTACTTTATGTTCTCACAAAATTTAACTCAAAGTTTACTTGATCCCTTTCTTCCAGGCAGAGACAAAGGTGGCTTTTGTCTACCATTCTAATAGTAGTGTGCAGTCCAGTGTGTGAAATATAGTAGGAACTCAATAAATCTTCATTCAAAGAATACATGGTATAATTAAAATGTTTTGATTATTTGATTGCATTTTTCTCCTTTCCTCTGTTTTAATTCTTTTTTTTTTTTTTTTTTTTTTTTTTTGCGGTACTGGGGGTTGAACTGAGGGGCATTCTACCTCCGAGCTACACCCCTAGCCCTATTTTTTTTATTCTTTATTTTGAAACCGAGTCTCACTAAGTTGCGGAGTGCCTCACTAGGTAGCTGAGGCTGGCCGCGAACCCAGATCCTCCGGTCTCAGCCTCCCGAATGCTGGGATTACAAGTGTGTGCCACCACACCCGGCTTCCTCTGTTTTAATTCTTTATTTTGAAACAGGGTCTCACTAAGTTGTGGAGGGCCTTACTAAGTAGCTGAGGCTGGTGGCGAACCCGATCCTCCAGTCTCAGCCTCCCAAGTGCTGGGATTGCAAGCCTGCGCCACCACACCCGGCTTTACTTTCATTGTAATTACATACCATAGTGAGATTCAAACTCATAAAAAATGTGCATTCACACAGCACTTGGTATATTTCCCTCCACATCCTACCCCATTCCCACAGTCCCCATGCATGTTAGTGAGATTGGCAATGATGCCTTCATATATGGACATAGCTTTATTTGAACTGTTTCCTTCTTCAATCCCTCTTTTTCCCTTCACCATTGCCCTCCTCCAATCCTCTTTCACTATCCCATCAGTTTCTCTCCTCATTTATCTAAAATCCCTTTTCCTTCCTACTTTCTCTCTAGTTTCCACATATGAGAGAAAATACATGACCTTCAACTTTCTGAGACTGTCTAATCTCACTTAGCATAGTATGCTCTAGTTACATCCATTTTCCTGCAAATGACATAAATTTGTTCTTTGTGGGTGAGTAAAACTCCATTGTATATATACCACATTTACTTATTAATCCATTCATCTGTTGAAAAACACCTAAGTTGGTTCCATAATTTGGCTCTTGTGAATTGTGCTGCTATAAACATGAATATGCAAGTGTCACTATATATTCCGAGTTTAATTCTTGTGGAGAAAGACCAAGGAATGCTATAGGTGGGTTATATGGTAGTTTCATTCCTAGTCTTTTGAAGCACCACCATACTGATCTCCATAGTGATTGTACTAATTTTCAATTCCACCAAAAGTGTATAAGAGTTCCAGTTTCCCAATATCCTCACCAGCTTTATGATTCCTTATATTCTTGTTAATTGCCATTCTAACTAGAGTTAGATATAATCTCAGTATAGTTTTGATTTTCATTTCCCTGATTGCTAATGCTATTGAAAATTTCTTATTATATTAATTGACTTGTATTTCTTCTTTTGATAAGTGCCTATTCAGTTAAATTGACCATTTTTATTGGGTTATTTTTAATGCTAATTTTTTGAGTTGTTTAT